>JACGCM010002136.1:0-17817 GCA_014058105.1 Kingdonia uniflora | reverse complement strand
TTTGACATTGATAGGTTAAGGTTTGAGATATAACCCATCAAGGTAACTGGAAAGGTCGGTAACATACTGATGTAGACGACCTGCTTTGAGGATGATCTCAAAAGAGCGTTGAAGGGCGAAGCATTTGTTAGTATAATAACAGTTACATTTGTGGCTGGCGCAGTAAGGTTCGCCTAGTTTGACGTTGATAGGGAAAGGGATACGCCAGCTGGGGTCTGCCTGTATATGTGGTAGAAGTGTACTGAGAGGGGCAGTAAGTGTAGGTTGGACTGGCTTTGATCTCTTTATGTGAGCTTTGGCATTGTTGTCGTTGTGAGGTGTTTTGCAGCTCTTGGTCTCGTGTAGATAAGAGCGATCAAGGATGTTGTGGTAGAAGGTGGTTTTTGTCGAGGTTTATTGATGGTAGTATTCGAAGGTTACCCCTGTTTGCGAGATTAGTGGAGGCGTTCAAGGTCGATATAGCCATTGACCTTTGAGAGCATCTCCCGAGGGTTGAGGCTTATGGGACCATGTACTCTTCATACGCTGGATATGGTAAGGCATTAAATACCCGAGCATAGCATCGCGCAGTTAAGGTTCTCGACTTTCTGTGATTCATCGAGAAATCTCTTGGTGAAGGCTTCGAGTGTTTCACTGCTGGACTTTCATAAATTGAACAGGGCGTCGACACTAACTTCTATGTCTTTATTGAAGGCAAACTGGGCAATGACAAGCTGTAATAGTTGTTCGAATCTGCGGATTGAGCCATCAGGGAGATTGTGATACCATCGAAGAGGGCTGTCAGTAAGGCTGGCAGAAAAAAGGTGCCATAACAAGTAGTCGGCTGCAGAATAGAGGCTCATTGCATTTTGGAATTCGAGAATGTGTGATTAAGGGTCTGTGTTGCGGTATTTGCTGAGTTTGGGTACACCAAAATTGGGTGGTATCTCGATAACGAGAAGTTTAGAGCAAAGGGCGTTATTCAGTCGACTCCAGGAGTTGGGAGTTGGTTCGCGCGCTGACCAGCAACAGGTTGTATTTAGTGATCGAAGTCTAGCGGTACATCATAGGTAGGATGAGGGGTGATTGAAGGGTTCGAGGGTGATGAGGTCGAGTGTTGTAGTATGTTTTATGTACTGCGTTCCCCGAGACGCTCTCGGGCGGAGTGGCGTTTGGGATGTCTGGAGGAGCGAAGGGTAGAGTCAGATGAATTTTTTTGTGGGTGGATGCCGAGATGGATAGAGCCAGTAGGGGTATAGTCTGGGGAGCACCCTCAGTACCGATATAGACTGGGAGTGCTTTAAGATTTTGTAGGGGTCTCACGTGGGAGCGGGCAGACACAAACGACGGGTCTGGTGCTTGGGATGGTCGAGCAGCTTCTTGAGGCTGTAGTTTCTCCAACTCTCAGACTGTGTTACGTGACTCGTCAATTTCCCAGTTCTGCCTGTCGGCATCTTCCAGGCGGCGGTTCCGTTCAGCTTCATACTCCAACTGGTGTTTTTCACAATCTTGGTAAAGTTGTGCATGGTGGCGCTCCTCGGCTTGAGTAAATTGTTAAGAAAGTATGGCTATTTGGGCTGCCACTCTATCGACGGAGTTGCCGGCATGGGTAGAACTAGAATGGTGAGTGGGTGCCATTGAGATTAATCTGTTGAAGTTGAGAGCAAATGGAGGGAAATAAGAAAGGGAGATAGGTAGGGTGGGTAGCACAGACGGTGCCAAATGTAGGGGCCTAGCTTCTTGCGGAGGGGAAGTCAGCTCTTACACCACGTGGTTTAATCTTCAAACAAAGGGGTTCAAGTATATAGCCTAGAATGCGAATAATTAATAGAAAATATACTTGCGTGGAGTCCTGGAATGTGACTCTCTACGACCTTTAATGAGGATTTTTAAGAGTGTTTTATTTTTGTCGAGTGGTCGAAGGTTTGAGTACTGGGTTTTACAAGGTGATCGAAGGTAAACTGTATGGGGGTGGGAGAGATTTCCTAACCCTCCCTTTGGTTCCCAATCTATCCTATTTATAGAACATAGGATGAGCTGAGTCACCAAGGTTAAGTGAGATTACAAGTGTACAATCTAGATATCCTCTGGATATCGAGCAGATATCCCAGAGTTGGTGTTGAAGCTGTAAATACAGGGTCTGCCACTATGCTATATCACTGTATCTGCAAGGACTAGCAACTCCGTCATCCTGCCTAGTGAGCTAGTTGTCTGTCTTGTCACACTTCAACCATGTACGAATATGGTCGAAGTGTTTTTGATGTTGACGTGTAGTTCTTCTTCGAGGTTTGTTTAGAGTCGAGGCTTCGTCTTCGGGTGATCTTTGGGGAACCTGTTTAAAGATTGAATGGGCTTCGAGATATTCGAGTAGGCTTCGAAGTAGCCTTCGAGTGTTTGACTGGGGTAGAAGTCTGCGAGTAGGCTACTACAAAGTTTATCTTATAAGAACATTTCACTTGCTCGACAACTTTTTGCAAGTTTTCCCCTCTTAGGATGTAATGTAATGTAATATAATATAAATTGTGCTTGAGAAAAGAAAAAAAAACAAGTTTATATCCGAAGTATTAACGGCTCGAGGAAGATCCTCGGACAAGAAGAAGCCATTTGGTAACAATTCTTGGTCAAAATTATGAGGTCATGGGGGAAACTTAAACAACTTGAATAAGGACCAATGCACATTTTGCAATGAAACTGCTCATTAAAAAAATGAATATCCCGCTCTAAAGAAGAAGGCGGGAAAAATGAGTTTTTTTGTGAATGTGGCTCAGGACACGGAAACGGGAGCTAATTATTTTGATTTCTCTTTTACTATAACATCTAGTGCATCTGTTATTTATACATAAGAGTAGATTTTAGATTTAGGTGCTACTTATCATATTTGTCCCGAAAGGGCTTAATTTTCTAGTTTGAAAATGCAAGAAAATAGAGCGGTGTTGATGGGAAATGATAATCCTTACCGCCTCATGGGGATATGTACCATTCGTCTAAAGTTGTACACTGGGTTGGTTAAAGAGATTGATGAGGTTCGGTATATTCCAATAATGAGTAAGAATATTATCTCGACGGGGACACTTGAAGCGCAAGGCTGCAAGGTTTTGTCTGAGAATGGAGTTAAGAGGGTTTTTAAGGGAGTAGTACGGTTATATTAAAGGGTCATAGAAGAAGTAACAACTTGTACTATTTGGATGACACGACTATTCTTGGTGAGTTTTTTTTACCGCGGGAAGGGAGGAGACTGTTAGGAGTTGGTTCTAAGCCCAAGCTAGGAACCCAACCGGGTTGGGGTGTCCTATACAGACTCCTAGCAAACCCATAGTCCCAATAGGGTTATGGGGAAAGTTAGAGTAGCATAGGGAATCCTTCTGGGTTGTCTATATATATCACTGCACTATGTAGAAAGAACAGGGTTATGATAATCAATAAAACTCTTTCTCTATTTTTCTCTTATTCAAGCTTTAGTATTATTCTGTTCTAGATTGATCATATCCCAACATGTTATCAGTACGCAAGCTCTTGGAGCGAGGAAAACTGATCTTTCCGTCTAATCAGAGATTTCACAGAAACAAAGCGATCAGGAAAAGATGAATTTTATGTTTTTTTAATACCTATATTCAGATCTATAATATATCATAGATCAACACCAGCATGTTTCGAAAACCTATTTTTTCCCTATTTTTTTCGGATTAAAAACTAGGGTTTTTAGTGTTTTATACCCTTGATAAAGGGCTGTTTTCGATCGTGTATATCTTTCACTGTGGAGATCTGATTGAGGCGAGACTACTTTCGTTGGATATCCTACTCCGAGAGCTTTCCAACGATATATGACACGTCTCTGGGAGATGCTCCAATCACCGGGAATCGCTTGTTAAAACTTGGCAGTTTCACTGCCAATAACAACGTTTTTTTTTTGTCGCTGACGTCATCATTTTTTTTTTTTTTTCAATTTCTTTTTTTCTTTATGACGTCATCCTTATCCATAGTGATGTCATCTGTGGCACGTGTTGAGGACACGTGGCACGCTAATGTGGCACGGCACGTGTGCGGCACGTGAGGCATGCCGTGACACGTATGGCACGTGACAGTCGCCAAAATATTCTTCCCGGTGACCAGAATATTCCTTGCCATTCCGGATCAGTGTATGTATGTGACACTTGGTAGTGCACGTATGTGGTACGTGTGTGGCAAGTGTATCTGGCACGTGTGTGTTTGACACATGTGGTGCATGTGCGGGGCACGTGTGACCGAGTCAGACCAGTTTAGACCTAGTCAGACTGGTCCAGACACTAAAACGGCTTTAAAAAGTCCAATTTTTGGTAAAATTGAGCCTAATTTTTTTTGAAAAATTCCTATTGACTGGACCTACCCCGTGGAGGCCAATTTTGATTTTTTTTAAATGCAAAATATTTTTTAAAATTTATGGAATAAGCGCCTCGTATAGGAGCATTAGCTCACTTATATGTGATACAAGTACTTAGAGTAATACCTATTTAAGTATCTTTACGATAGCTAATAAGATATTACTAGTATGCCCCTAGGATACTAATTATCTTGATCAGGGATCACAGATAATACGAAACTAAGACTGATTTAGCATTCGACTGTGAGTCATATCTAAATCACAGTTACTTGTCAAGGACAAATAACTAGAGCTCAATTGGGAATTGACTTAGTTTTATTTCTAAAAACTTGGTATCTAAGAAACCAATTTTTCGTATCTAGGTGCAATTAGATGTTGCAAGCATAACATTTGGAGGTATATAAGCATTAATAGCACCCTCTGATACCCTAGACTGTTAGTTCAAAGACAGGCCTAATCAACTAATCTTTTGAACCTAGCTGACTTCGGGATGGAACCACTTGTCATCTAAACATCTAATACCCCTTATATTCGTAGTAAATGGATCATTTGGCTAGAATATACCTACCTTTATAGAACTTGAGGGCTTAGAACACCCTAGTTCTCTGAATAAGGAAAGTACATATTTAGTAGTTTTGAATAACTGTCTTGGCTAAGACTTTATTAAAACGCACTTTAAAGGTTAGATCGCCATTTTATGGGATAAATTTGTGATTTAACGCTTCATAAGATATGAACAGGGTTTACCTATAGATAATGATTGAGAATCACTGACTTCTATACTATAAATTGCCTTTAGTAATGATTGGCAATCATGTACTTCCAAAGGATTTCATAAAGAACGCAAACATCTGGTGATCTTGAATAGCAATCTTGGCTAAGATTCTATTAAGATGGACACCTAAGATTAAGATCATAATTTTTACTGGGTAAAATTTAAGATTTAATTATTCGACAAGAATTTCATGAGTTTTAGGATATGAACAGGGTTTAACTATAAGATGATTAAGAATCATTTTTTTAAGCTTTATTCTAAGTACTATGATTTTTCTTTCATGCAATTGATATATTTATCAAAGATTGTCTCTTATTATAATCTATATCTTGCATTATAGATGTCTGCGACACTCAACAATGTTGAATTTCCACCATTGCTGCTCACTAGAGCCAATTACCTTACTTGGTGCATTGGCGATGACTTATTCTTGAAGTCTTTTGGTCTGTAGATGATCATCATCATTGGCAACAAGGAAGATTCCATGGATAAAGCAAGGGCTTTATTTATCCTCCGTCATCATATTCAGAATGATCTGAAGACTGAATACCTTAACAAGGTTGAGCTAGCTGACTTATGGGCACACTTCCCGGGGGGGGTTATGGTCCTCATGAGACCATTATGCTCCCAACAACGATAAACCAATAGAACACCCTTAGGTTCCATGCTTTTATGACGGTCGCTGATTACAACTTAACAGTCCATAAAATCACTTCTACACTTGAGTTGTGTGAGAACAAAGTTACTGATGCTAAAATGATAGAGAAAACTCTATCAACCTTCTATGCTAGCAATATTGTGATTTAAAGGCAATATTGGTGAGAGAGCATGAAGACTCATGAAGTCTTGATTCAGGCACTGCTCCTCTATGAGCATAACGATGAACTTCTAACGAAGAATCATGTTATGCGGCTCTCTGGGAGTGCGTCGTTGCCTATGTCAAACAATGTTCAGTTTTGGGGAAATAACTTAGCACGTCGGGGACAAAGTTATGGAAGAGGCAGGGGAGGCTACCAGGGAAACAGGAAAGGTGGGAACCAGAAACCCTTTGGCCCTAGGAGAGGTAAAGGATTTAAGAAATCCTGGACACTCGGCAATGCGAAGAAGGAACATCAGACTGATCAGGGATCTACTTGCTTTAACTGCGGTGACATAGGACACTGAGCACGGGAATGCCATGCACCACGGATGGCTACCAATGACAGAGTCCAAACCCACCAGGCAGTTGTTGACACTAACTCTTCCTCTCTGGAGTTCGCAGCGTCAGATTTCTTCAACGACACTGATGTCGTCATGGATCGACATATGGAGTAATCCGTAATGATATCTTAGTAGACATGTGATGTCATATTAGAAAGAGCACTAGTAATTTCTTGTCTTACAGACTTGATTTACTTTTTGTTGTTAGTATTTTTAATTTTTTTGGGAACATATCATTTATATTTCAATACAGTGCTCGTGACATACATGAGATTCTCCATTTGTTCTAAATTATGATTACTCGAATTTATTGCTTGGGAAGTAGTTAAATTCTATGTATGATAGTTGATCTACTACATACACCTGCCTATGGCTCTCTCTGTTCATTGGGCATGACCGATAATCGGATGAGTGACGGCATATGTCTAAGAGACATTTCATACCACACACTCGATCCTTTTGAGCTATGCATATATTTATTGTCTAACCATGTGCATCAAGGATGGAATGAATATCATTGGCATGACCAACATGATAGAATGTACCGAGTGCGTCGCACTATTACTCTCTCACGGTACGATACAGGGTATCTAGACCATTTTATAAACTAGTACATCCAGCCAGATTTTACTTAGTTTAGGGAGATACATGATAATGTTTATCATGTAATAACTATCGTAAAAAATGACAGAAAAGGTTCTGTGCATTCACTCTATGTCTAAAGGTTAAAATAGCTATTGGAACGGTTTCCAATATACTCCTCCAGCTAGGATACCGAGGAGGATTATCAGGATTATATCTCAACTTTCCTTGAATGGAGAGATGATCTAGAGAGTGTACGTGTAACATTTGTTTACACGGAAAGTCTATTATGACCAAGGTGGAGTAAGATCTCCAGCCTTTGCTCCAACCGCATCCATGGAGACCCATGTGGACCTTTCCATCCATATAGTGGCACACTTGCATATTTATGGTCATTAAAGACGTCTCTAGGAGATGGTTCTAGGAATGCAACGTTAGCACGACTTCTCACTTAGACCATTCGATCGCAAACTTAGTTCCTGGATTACCCGATCCAAGTCGATCGATGCGACTTGACGGGGGATTGAGAGTTGGACTCACAGGATTTTGATAATTATTTTACAACTAAATGGGATAGATAATTGAGCATCGTGAGTACCCCATACCATACCCATCTCGGGATTGGCGAAGAACCTAATCCAACAATTTCGGATAATTGCTAGGCCACTGTTATTACGATCACAGCTTCCAGCTATTGTGTGGGAAATACATTTTTTTCTCCCGCAGCACTGATTAAGGTTCGTCCCTTAGCAAATCATCAAATTATTTTTTCCCAAAAAATGACTAGTAACTGGGTCGGAGCCCGGTGTCGCCCATTGACGAACATTTGGATGTTCCGTCCAAGTGCCAATCGCACCACAATGTATGAAGATGGGACCCTCAACGTCGGCCTGGTATTATGTAGGTTACGATTCCCATTTATCACTGGATATTTGGACCTATTGGCGACGTATATACCGCATGATAGATAATTATCACTTTGAAGAGACGATATTCCCAGCATTGGGGGGAGAAATGATAGTCAATGCTGAGGATGTCTCCAATTGGTCTTGGAAAGCACCATCATTATTTTATCTAGATCCCTATACATAAGTTAGGTAATAATAAGGTTCAATGGATTTCAAACCTCCAATAGATTGCAAATGATTTGCTAGACGCATTCATAGGCACTATTGAAGTATCGTAAGTGTATGTACCTGTAAGTAATACACCTACATAGCAGAACGTTTCGGGGGAACTAGTACCGCAACAGAACATTCTAGGGGAATTAGTACCGCAAACAAATATGAGGCCCGCGCTTAGTTCAAAGCACCGTTGGAAGAAAGTATTCTGAGCCGGGGAGCTGCAGAATAAGGGACAAATATGACTAATGGTGTTGTCGGTTCATCGAGGATGAAACTACCCATTTACAATATATTCATATTCGCTGCTCTACTCGCCATCAAGGATGAGGATTCAGAGCTACTTATTCTAAACGACTGTGTGTTGTTGTACATTAACAAAAGTTGGTATCTGGAATCCAAGTAGAGCTCAGCTTGCCCATAATGGGAAGTGATACCATTGAGCCTATCGGCTATAAATGGGAAAAGTACAGAAGCACAATTAACTCGGAGAGATAATTTGGTCAAGGCAAGACTAGTTGCCCATTAAATCTTTAAGAGATTTGGCATCGATTGCAATATGACCTATTGCCTGGTTATGGACGCTATAACGTTTTAGTACTTATCAGTCTATCAAGTTATCAGGGACAAGCTAGACATGCGTCTGATGTAAATACTGCATATCTATATGGGAAACTAGATACGAATATATACATGAAGTTACCTGAGAAGGTATAAGCTTCTGGAAGCAATTAGGCCTGACACACGAGGTGTGTACGTAATAAAACTGGAAAAGTTATTGTTGACTTGAAGCAATGGGTCCATGTGACATAGTTGACTAAGTATTTGAAGGTCAATGACTTTGTAAATATCTTTATGTGTTAATGCATTCTAATACATAAATTAGCTTCAGTATCATCATAACAGTGTACTAAATGGTTTGGATATCATTAAACCTCAGGGGGAGATCGTGAGAGCCACCGAATACCTTGGGAAGGAATTCGAAATACAAGACCTTGGGAAATCAAGAGTACCTTGATTTACAGATCGAACATTTTTATAGTGGCACTCATACACCAAGCAATATATATCGATAGAGTTATCTAACACTTCGATATGGATGTAGTACACGGTGCTAAGTCATTTATTGCGCGTCCAACACTTGGATGCGGACAATGACATCTTTCACCATCTTAATGGGGGGAGAAAATCCAAGGGCAATGGTGCTAGCTAGGAGGTGCTTTGCTATAGTTAGCTGGGTATACTAGACCCAATGACTCACTTATAGTGAACTGTTTGGCTTGCCATAGTTCTGTTCCTACCCAAAGATACTAGATTGAGATCAAGCACATTCTGAGATATCTCATCGGCACGAATGACTAGGGTCTGTTCTATCCACAACTTGGCAAATGTGACATTATAGGATACGCCGATGCAAGATATTTGTCAGATCCACATAAAGGCCGATCACAATCGGGTTATGTATTCTAGTATGGAGATACTGCGATTTTATGAAGATCAATGAAGCAGACGAGGGTTACTACATCCTCGAACCACGCGAAGATTCTTGTACTATATGAAGGCGGCAAAAAATGTTTTTGGTTGCGTTCTATGATCAACCATATCAACGGAAGTTGCGGTCTGAATTATATCCAAGATAAACCGACGACACTTTTTGAAGACAACGCAGCTTGTATCGTTCAAGTCAAAGGCAAATTTATTAAAGATGATAAAACGAAGCTTATTTCACTAAAGTTTTTCCACATACACGAGTAGCAGAAGATGAATGAGATCGACGTTGTTCAAGTCCATTAAGAAGATAACCTGGCAAATCTATTCACGAAGGTTCTTGCATATCCTACATTCAAGAGATTAGTTCATGGAATCGGTATGCGGAGTTTACAAGATTTATTATCTCAGGGAGATTAACGTCAGGGGGAGTAGTCCCAGCCTGACATGGACACATGGGTATTGTACTCTTTTTCTTGATAGCGCAGTTTTTATCTTAGGAGGTTTTAATGGCTGGAGGTTTTAGTGAGGCAACGTATACGCGTCCACAACCTATACAGGGTATATGATTGTACTCTTTCCCTGTACAGCTTTTTGCCCAAGGGGTTTTGCTAGGCAAAGGTTTTAATGAGGCAAGTCATCCTAGTATGGAATACCCCAATGGGGAGTGTTAGGAGTTGGGTCCAAGCCCAAGCTAGGAACCCAACAGGGTTGGGGTGTCCTATGCAGACTCCTAGCAAACTCATAGCCCCAATAGGGTTATGGGGAGAGTTAGAGTAGCATGGGGAATCTTTCTGGGTTGTCTATATATATCACTGTACTATGTACAGAGAGCAGGGTTATGATAATAAATAAATCTCTTTCTCTATTTCTCTCTTATTCATGCTTTAGTATTATTCTGTTCTAGATTGATCATATCCCAATAGAGACCACTTTTAAAGATACCATATGGCTATGTCACATGCGTTTGGCGCATGCTTGAAAAAAGTCCTTGAGAGTTCTCGCGAACTGGGGGCTATTGAAAGGTTTCAAGATGTGCAAATTGGATTTTTGTGAACATTGCGTTATGGATAAGAAGATAAGAGTTAAGTTCGGCACCGCAATCTTCCATACTCGTGGAACTCATGATTATGTTCACTCTAATATTTGGGGACCCTCCAAGAATGCATTGCTAGGGGGGAGACATTACTTTGTCTTTTGTAGATAAATTTTTTAGGCGTGTTTGGGTGTACACTATGAGGAGGAATGATGAAGTCCTAGAAATTTTCATGACATGAAAGAAGTTGATTGAGACTCTGACCAGTAGAAAGATCAAGTCGTTTCGTTTGGATAATGGTGAGGAGTATACTAGTGATCCATTCTTGCAAATATGTCAGGATGAGGGGATAGTTCGATACTTGACAGTTAGAGAGATGCCGCAACAAGACAGGGTAGTTGAGCGCATGAATCGTACCTTGCTGGAGAAGGTGCGGTGTATGTTATTCAATTTTGGGTTGGGTAAGGCATTTTGGGTTGAGTATTTGACATATGCATGCTATCTCGTTAATAGGTTGCCTTCGGCTGCAATTGAGGGTAAAACGCCAATGGAAGCTTGGTCGGGAGATACTGCTGCAGATTATGATACTCTTCTTATATTTGGGTATCCGACATACTATTATGTTACGGATGGTAAGTTGGATCCGCGAGCAAGGAAGGACATTTTTCTGGGTAAGAAGAAGGGTGTCAAAGGTTATAAGTTATGGGATACGAGAGACTGAAAGATCATTTTGAGCAGAGATGTCACTTTTGATGAGGCTTCTATGATAAAGTTACATGGCTCTGAGCACACAGAGGAGACAACCAGTGGGGTATTACAGCAGGTAGAGATTGATGTGTCTTCACATTGGCCAGAGAGTTCCGTACTAAGAGGGAGGACATCTACCAGAGTGACAACGGGTGATTAGCCACTAGTTCATATTCCAAATGATAAAGACACGGATGAAGGTGGAGCATTTGGCAGTACAGATGAAAAGATTCCAGGGGCGGAGTCAATCGTAAAGAGTAATCCAAAAAGGGATGTAAGGAAACAAAGTTGGCTTACAAAGGATATGGTGCTTCCAAAAGTGAAGGCCATAGTAGCCTATGCACTTCTGGTCGTTAAAGAGGTTGTTTCTTCCACCTATAAGGGTACTATTTACAGTTCCGAGGCTAATCATTGGAAGGGAGCAATGAAGGAGGAGATGTATTCTCTTTTCAAAAATAAAACTTGGGAACTTTCGAAGTTGCTAAAGGGAAAGAAAGCGATCGGTTATAAATGGGTCTACACTAAGAAACAAGGATCTCTTGATGATGATATACACTTTAAGGAGAGACTCGTAGCCAAGGGCTATGTTCAAAGGGTGGGGATAGATTATAATGGGGTATTTTCTTCAGTTGTAAAATATTCTTCCATACGAATCCTATTGGCCTTAGTAGAGCGCATTTCAATTTGGAGTTGTAACAACTCGATATTAAGACGACGTTCTTATATAGGAATTTGAAAGAAGAGATCTATATGACTCAGCCGAGTAGGTTTATAGTTACGGGGAAGGAAGATTATGTGTGTAAGCTGAATAGGTCATTGTAAGGTTTGAAGAACTCTCCAAGACAATGGTACAAAGATTTAATCAGTTTATTATTGGGCAGAAGTACAAGCGGAGTCAATATGACCATTGTGTCTACTTATGCAAGCTACGTGACGGGTCCTTTATTTACTTGCTTTTGTATGTGGATGATATGCTTATTGCGTGTAAGCACAAAAGTGAGATTGATAAGTTGAAAACGCAAATAGGTGAAGAATTTGAAATCAAGGATCTTGGTGATGCGAAATTTTTTTTTGGAATGGAGATTCAAAGAGATAGAGAGAATGGAACTGTGCGTCTCTCTCAAACTTTATATATGAGGAAGGTACTTCAGTGATTTGGCATTGATGGTAACACAAAATTTGTAAGTATGCCTCTTGCTCATCATTTTAAGCTTAATGCTTCTATGTCTCCAAAAACTGATGAGGAACGTGATTATATGAGTCAAGTTCCTTATGTTAGCACGGTTGGTAGCTTGATGTATGCTATGGTATATAATAGACCAGATATTTCACAGATGGTTGGTATGGTTAGCCGATACATGCATGATCCGGGTAGAGATTATTGGCGAGTTGTGAAATGGATTATACGGTATATCAAAGGTACTGTAGATATTGGTTTGGAATTTTGTAAATAAGATTTGATTGATCAATTTTGTATGGGTTATGTGAATTCTGACTATATGGGTGAGTTGGATAAATGTCGGTCTACTACGGGGTATGTGTTTACATTAGGTGAATGGCCGGTTAGTTGAAGATCCACGCTACAGTCGACGGTGACACTATCTACTACCGAGGCGGAGTATATGGTGGCGACTGAGGCGATAAAAGAATCTATTTGGATGAAAGGTCTTCTGCGCAATTTAGGCATTAAGATGGACCATATTGATGTTTTTTGCGATAGTTAGAGTGCTATCTTCTTGGCCAAAGATCAGGTTCATCATCAATGTACAAAATATATTGATGTATGTTATCACTTTGTTGGAGAAGTCCTGGAAGAGGGTGGGATTCTGTTGAAGAAGATTCACACCAAAGATAACCCGGCAGATATGTTTACGAAAGTTGTCTCAGGAATTAAGTTCAATCATTGTTTGGACTTAGTTCAAATTCTTCATGTTGATTGATTGGATTCTTTGTGAACTACGGGAAACTTGATCCACGGCAGTAATTAGGCAACCATTGATTTGGTATAGTCAATTTTGGTTCCTTGGGACAATTTGTTTGGTTTTTGGTTCTTTGGGACGCTTGGTTTAGATTTGGTCATTTTGGGGACGTTTGGTTTTTGGCTGGTTTCCTTGGGCCGTTTGTATGTTTGGGTCTTTGGGGACATTTGATGGTTGAGAGTATATGTTTGGGTCCGTTTGGTTGGTTTCTATATTCGGCTCAGATTTTGGTTTGGCTGGTTGGGGAAATCTTTACTGAGGTAGAGAATTGTGGGGCTGCCTGTTGCCTTGGTTGTTCGAATGAGGCTGATAGTTGTTCGACCTTTTGACAACCCCCTATAATTTTTTCCAGGAGCCCAAGTCGTTCGAACGACTTCATATTTCGTTCAAACGACCTTCGTTGAACCCCTTGGAATTTTGGCCCAGACGCAAATTTCGTTCGAATGACTTCAGATTTTGTTCGAACGAAATTTTGGAACTTTATTTTTTTGATGGTTTTTAAACTACTCACTTGCCTCGAGATTTGAGCGATTGTATAGAGTTTCCCTAATATATAAAGGGAAACTTGGTTCTTTTAGAGCATCCTTTAGACAATCCTTTGGTGAGAACATTTGGGGATGGATTTATTGAGTAAGAACCTCTAATAGATTTTGAGTGATTGTAATCGGGATCTTGAATAAACTCTCTCTCTCTCTCTCTCTCGCATCGTGGATGTAGGCAATTTGTCGAACCACCTTAAACTTGGGGTTGCGTGTATTTCTTTGGTTGTGCTTGTTTGTGACTAACCCAAATCGACTTTGAGTTTCGGCTTCTGGGTTTGCAACTCAACAGAGTGCGGTTGTGATGTGATGAAGTTCTGAGGATGGGTCTGATCATTGCATGTGGCAAATGCAACAGGATTATGCCATATGGTGCAAAGAATAGTGCGTACATGCCACAGGGATTTGCATGCCTTTGGATTTTACACCCTTCGGAGCTTGGCTTCAATTTTTAGGTCATGCGCATGCCTTAGCTGTGCTTTGTCACTGGGTCTTCTTGACCTTGAGTTACTGGTCTCAAAGGCAGGCACTTGCCTTCTAAAAAAATAAAAAGAAATCTCAAAGGCATAAACTAGAACGACACCAAACAAACTGGAAATTTCTAGCATTAGCCATAAAACACCAAGTGAAAAGAACACCATCCGTGCTAGACAGGAAGAGTGGGTGAAACTTGAAAGAATCCTATTATACCAAAAGTATCCATTTATAGATATTGCAGAAAATATGTTGCGGGCAGCTGAAGCTATAACGAATTTATAGCCGTTACAAGGAAAGTACTGGATAACTATCATTTGCTATTATTGAATTATTAGAGCAATAAACTCTGTTTTGCACCTCTATTGGGATGCTCTTAGCTGCAACTCTGTTTTGTACCTTTATTGGGATGCTCTTAGCTGCCTATAGTCAGAGTTCAGATTAGCTTTGTTTACAAATCCATTATCCAGGGATGGCCTAATTCATTTCAGGTTTCTTTGTTATTTAGCATAAACCCAATCTCAAATTGTTAAGGAGCTGCCTAGAGTCAATTCCAGGTTGTTCACGGAGCTCAGAATCATGCCGCTCAAATTGCATAGCTAATATCTGATACACGGGGTTAACACAGAGATACTGCAATATCATGTGCTCAATTGGATAGGGTTTTAAGTTATAACTAGCAGAAGGGGTTTGAAATCTGATTCAAAAACTTGGGATTTGATTTATGGTTTCAACAAAAACTCCAATCACGTAACATATATAATCTATGAGAATATAAAGAAGTCATATACATGTTTTGATTCTCTTTGCACCTTTTCTGTTAAAGGCGAATAATTGAAGACCCTTATCCATGTGAAGAGTGAACATTGTTCTATAAGTAACCTCCTTTTCTTCATCCGCAAGTTTCAATTTGAAGAAGTTGAGAAGAACGGCAGCAAAGATCTTCATCTGTCTGTAAGTAATCCAGGAGGATCTATGAAGTATCACTAATTTAGTGTCATACTTCTATTTAGAGTATTACTCTAATTTAGTAGTAGGAGTCATATTGTAACCTGGAACTTGCAACCCTTATAAAAGGGGCAAGGCTAGGCAAGTGCTATTTTAACTAGGAACTTGTAACCCTTATAAAAGGGGCAAGGCTAGGCAAGTCCTATTGGAACTATGAACTTGTAACCCTTATAAAAAGGGGGCAAGGTTAGGCAAGATGGGGGAGGTTCGATCAATGGAAATTCTAGGAGAGAGACTTATGGTGGTTTAAGAAGAATTCGATTGTAATTGATTTCGATTAAGCAATTGAAGCTCTAAAGGGATTTTTTCCAACCCATTGGTTTGTTCTTCGTACTTTTCTGCTAATTAAGGTTTCTCTATTCGTATTGTGGATTAGTAAGCAAATTATTTCCCTAAGCATATCTAGGGACCAACTTACGCATTGAAAACAACTTTCAGTTATTAGAACTTAATAACTTTGAAACCCAAGCAATATAACTAATGGCATATGGTAACATTTTGGAAGATAACTTCTTTAGCAAATTTTTTTTTCTCCCATATATTATAGATATGTCATTGCACCTGAACAACTTGTTTGCAATGTTACCTGAAAGGCTAAAAACTTAAAAGAACTTTCAGACTGAAAATGATGTGGCACATCTCTCATAGGATCGTTTACCCACTGTACCACCTATGTTTATTTAATGTTTTTAATGCTTTGTATTTTATTCTTTAACCTAAGCTCTGTTGGAGAGGTCCAACCTAGGTTATTAGCAGTTTCCTAGTTTTAGTAGGAGTTTATTTTTCTAATTAGAATTAAAGTTCCTAATTCTAACCCCCCTTGTATTCTATAAAAGGGGTGGTCTAGGTTATTAGCTTTTTAGTTAATGCAGTTAATTCGGTAAAGTTAGTTTTGTTTAGAACAATGGTTCTAG
Organism: Kingdonia uniflora; assembly: GCA_014058105.1. Lineage (NCBI taxonomy): Eukaryota > Viridiplantae > Streptophyta > Magnoliopsida > Ranunculales > Circaeasteraceae > Kingdonia > Kingdonia uniflora. The sequence goes on along the minus strand of JACGCM010002136.1, from coordinate 1,618 downwards.
TTAATAAAATTAGGGTTCCTCACGAACCTAATTTCATTTATTTAAACTAGTGTTATTCTTGATTATTGGCTACCGCATAATTAGTTTACATCAAATTGGTACCAAGCTGCATTAGATCTAAGTGTACTCAGTTTCAAGAGCAAAGATGCTCGTGAAAGAACCGCGACGAAGAACCTCTCTAGCTCAAGAGTAGCAGCCCTAACGGGAGAGTCGACAAGCTTGTCAATCTTGTCAAGGTTTTGGGTAGAGGAGCCTTTTTCCCTCTCCCCAACCACCTCCGTTGGGCGTAACGAAGATATCTCGCTAGAAGGAAGCATCGCCGCGAAGAGCGATGATCTAAACAATTCTTTCGCAAAATTGACATTAAAACCAGAGTTAACGAAGGGAGAGATTGATATTCAAACGACATGAGATACGTCCATGTTAACCAACCTTTACGCGAGTAATACGAATCGCAAGGAGATCAGATCTTGCCGGCATCCACCCTCGCGCGGCTGCCACGACGGCAGCTCCGATCTTGTAAGATAATCTGAATTTTTAGCTTCCGGCGAAGCAGCAAACCAAGCTTTCAAGCTCAAAACCCACTTTATTGCCGGTATAACTAACCAAACCAAGCCAATCAGATCGGGTCCATGATTCCAATTTCAGTAACAGATCTGTTTGCCAACAAATAAAGGGGCTCAACCCAAACTTATGGGCTCGCTGGGTGGTCTACAACAGTCTTTACAGAGGCCCGACTTGGTAACATTAACACCCATCTTGGGGCCTCCTTTGGATGATGTTACAGTGACCATCTCGGCACAGCCACCAGCCCACAACCACCGAAAACTACCGACCATGAACCATTATACTCCCCAAAGACAACCGATAAGGGGAGTACCTCTCCCTAAGAGAGAAAACTACCCGGACCCCGATTGACTGGGTATACCTCCGACATCACGAATCGTCGGGAACTTAACCGGCATGCCATTAGACGGTGATGAACAAATCTACTACCAGAGAATACCACATTAAACAACCTTGGACGACTCTCCCCTTTACGGCAAATCTGAACCGTTACCACGTCCAATCTGATACCGCCAAACGAGTTCCGCCAAAGCAAATCTACATTTGGTTTTGAATATCGAATGCCTTATGGTGATGGATGGGAAATGCGTAATGAGGATATGATTCAGTGTTCAATCAAAGGAGAGACGTAAGTCTATGGGTTATCATTATATGCTAGTTAGAAGTGCGGGAAGCAATTCAGCGAGCGAGATCGGGGTCGTTGTTCTCACCTTCCGGTTTGACACCCATTACGTGAACGTTATCAATGACGTCCACTTGGTTCACCACCTCATCTTCCAAGTCATCTTTATGCTATGACTTGGTAAGACGATGGATATAGTTCCATTATGGGGAGAACAGCGACCACAACCGCACAGAATGGGTAGGGGTAATGACTTTAAAGCCTTAGCGAAGCTATCTCTGAGCAGACACATGACGTTCACCTCAAAGTACCAGAATTCACTGGAAAGTCTGCCGCGGACGGCTTTATCGAATGGTTGGATAGGTTGAGCGTATATTCAACTATAAGAAATATGGGGATCCAAATCAAGTGATGATTGTTGAGTCTCGC
>JACGCM010000526.1:0-21350 GCA_014058105.1 Kingdonia uniflora | reverse complement strand
GCAGGCTAAGAGTGTATAACCAGAAGACATATAGAATTTTGGCTGTCACCCTCGACAAGGTGATACTTCATATTTAGTTTATCCGTGTAATATATTCAATACTATAATATGTAATGATGTCAGATGTTCGTTGAATGGACTCTCATCTTGCTAATGTACTATTATTTGCTATTTTCAATTGTGAAATCTATTAATGCCATTCATTGAATGTTGAAACCATAGCTGAATGATATTGATGTTAATAGGTGAGGTATGTAATGAAGTATTTATTCGTGACCCAAAGAAAGCTCCGCCGCCACTAGAGAAGCTAACTTCTGAAGAAGTAGTTTCTTTCCTCTAGAAGGGCGAAGGATCACTTGTTGAAGAACTTCTTCAGTGTGTAGCTCATCATATGAACAAGGACTCACTAAATGATTTTAAATCCAAATTTCGGGCACACAACCCTTCAGGCTCTGATGATCTTCTGAGAGAACTTCAAAAATCTTTATTACAGTGAGTAGCACATGATTTCCTTATTGTTGCATATGTTGTTGAACAACTTAATATAGCTATGATTGTTACTGATTTTCTTCCTTTCCCTCTATAAGGTTGAGGGATGAGGTTCAGAATCTTCAACGCTTATACAAGGGCCATATTTATTCAATCTTAGACCATATTTGTGCGAGTTTACCGCTTAACAACAAATACAATATATAGTAGAGATCGTAAGCAAGCGAAAGGTGGAAGGCATTTAAATTAAGTTGTTGCTAAAGATTTTTTTAAGTTCAATTTGGAGGAACTATCAAAATTTTGAATGAATATGTTGTATGTACTTATCATTTTTATAATAAATGAATTCATTTTCTTTCATATGGTGTTTTCTTTTTATGTTATTCAGCTTTATACAATGCAATTATCACAAATCAAGATAGTGAATACGACAAATTTATTTTTAGCTATTTCATAAATAGACTTTCCAGGAGAATTAGTCGCAAATAAACAATAAATTTCTAACCACCAAAATTGTCGTAATAGCTATTTTGGGATACTGCATTTAAGCAAGTTTGTGATGGTTTTGAGCTGATGCAAATTATCGACGAGAAGACCATCACAAAATTTATGTTTTGCGATGAGTCTTTTCTGTTGAAATATATAAACGACGGTTTCGTTAGCTACGGGAATCATGACGGTTTAAAAGCGTCACAAAGGAGCGTTAACGATGGTTTTGGCCCGTATAAAATTAAGTTATGTGTAAAGTATTGTAGAGCTGAAGTAGATTGAGGAAACTGTATGACCTCCATGGAAACGGAGTTAGGTTTTCAACCTGCTGAATTGGTAGAGTAAGGCAGATCGTTGTGACTGCTCGAGCTCAAGAATTTATGGCTGATCGTCATCCTGCTGTAGGGGAAAGTGTAGCTGACCTCCCAACAGCAAAAATGATTTTTTATAGTGTCTGTATATGTAACTTGAAAAGTATCTGTCGTAGACATATTAAGAGATGAATACTTTATTTTATGTCTGGTAGAGTTCCTTGATTAAAAACTAGTATTTCCTTTATTTTAATCACAGAGTATAAATTTCGTAGCCATATTGAGAGATTAAAGCTAGTCTTACCTTTACTTTATCTTATGTCTGATAGAGTTCCTTGATTGAAAACTAGTATTACCTTTGTTTTAATCACAGAGTATAAATGTCGCAGCCATATTGAGAGATTAAAGCTAGTTTTAACTTTACTTTATCTAATGTCTGATAGAGTTCCTTGATTGAAAACTAGTATTACATTTGTTTTAATTGCAAAGTATAAATATCACAGCCATATTGAGAGATAAAAGCTAGTTTTACCTTTGTTTTATCTTATGTCTGGTAGAGTTTCTTGATTGAAAACTAGTATTACCTTTGTTTTAATAGCGGAGTATAAATGTCGCAGTCATATTAAGAGATAAAAATTAGTTTTACCTTTGCTTTATCTTATGTCTGGTAGAGTTCCTTAATTGAAAACTAGTATTACCTTTGTTTTAATCACGGAGTATAAATGTCGCAGCCATATTGAGAGATGAAAGCTAGTTTTACCTTTGTTTTATCTTATGTTTGGTAGAGTTCCTTGATTAAAAACTAATGTTACCTTTGCTTTAGTCATGGAGTATAAATGTTGTATCCATATTGAGAGATGAAAGTTAGTTTTACATTTGCTTTATCTTATGTCTAGTAGAGTTCCTTGATTAAAAACTAGTATTACTTTTGTTTTTATCGTGGAATATAATAGAGTAGATCAAAGCTAGTTACCTTTGCTTTGATCGGAATAAAGGTCGGTTGAAAGTTAGTATTACCTTTTCTCTAATCTATATATTGTCTATGTAAGTAGAGAGTCGAGTGGGGAAAAACTTAGAAGTTTTCATTGAATAGAAAATGATGTACATTGTATGGAGATGAAAATCTCACTTTTGGAATAGAAAAGGCGAGAATATGAAATAGAGTAGTGAGGGACTTAACGATAGTACTATTTTAGTTGCCTAGTATTTTAAGGATTTGAGATATGAACTCCCTCTTCGGTCATGAGGTAATTTAATCTCAGGCCTGTGAGGCCAGTGATAAGGAATAGACCCTCCCAATTTTCTGCTAGTTTCCCGGCATGTGATTCTTTTCTATATTGAGGGATTTCGCAGAGGACGAGATCATTGATTTTAAAAGTACAACTTCTGACTTATCTGTTATACAAACTGGCCAGTATATGGTAATATCGACCTAGGTTAGAAATGACACGTTCCCTAGTCTCATCGATCCAATTAAGGTTGCAGGCCAATTCGAACTCGCTTTCTTCATCGGTTAGCTCATAATCTTTGACTGGATGATGGCATTCTGTTAGAATGACGCTTCGGTCCCATAGGAGAGGAGGAATGGGGTACAGCCGGTTGATTGACGTGGAGTGGTACGATAAGCCCATAAGACATAAGAAAGCTCTTGTACCTAGTTTCCTTTTTTTATGAGTGAAGTCTTTTCTTGAGTCTATCCACGATGGTTTTGTTGGTGATTTTGACTTGGCCATTGTCTTGAGGGTAGTAGGAGTTGGATGGTGAATGGATGATATTGTGTTTGTTGAGGAAAGCTATGATTTTTTCTCCAACGAATTATGGCCCATTATCGATACGAATCAGGTAGGGGCATCCTAACCGAGTAATGATGTGTTCCCATATAAAATAGATGACCACTTCTTATCTAGTTCGATAGAGTGGAACTGCTTCTACCCATTTTGTAAAATAATCTATAGCTATGAGTAGGTATCATCGGTTACCTAGAGAATTAGGAAATTTACTGACAAGATTGAACACCCATCTTTTGAATGGCCAAAATACATTGCTTGCATGTAGTTCGAGCGCAGGGGCGCGTATCATTTGTATATGTCGTTGACATATATCACATTTGCGTGAGTACTCTTCTACTTGCTTGCGCATGCCTAGCCAGAATACTCCTTATGTAATGGCTTTGTTTGCTGGTGATCGACCTGCGGCGTGGGAGCCACAAGTCTCTTCATGTAAATTACAGAGTATCTCATCCGCTTTCTTTCTGAAGAGGCTCTTGAGGTAAGTCCCCATAACTGAACGGCGATATAAAAAACCATTTTAATTTGGGTAGCGCTTTGTATTGTCGATCAGCTATCGGCGCTCCATTGGATCTGCTGGAAGGGGTCATTTGCATTCGTTATCGGTACCAAGGTAAGTAAGGAAGGGCTTTCGCCAATCGTTGTCTTCCCCTTTATCGCCCCCAGTATTGATGATCGTGCATACAAAAATGTGATCAATAGTGGGGGTTTATATTACTTCGATCTGAAAATATCGAGCTTCTGTTCCCAAGTCCATGGCTAGATAAGCTAAGGAATCGGAGTATCTGTTTTCACCTCGAGGAAGATAATTGAGAGTTGCTTGCGCGAACTTCTTCATCCTATCTACAATGAGGGTTACATATTAGATTATCTTGCCATTTTTCTTGTATTGCTCAGAGTTATGGTGGACGATGAGAAGTAAATCTGTGTAAACTGAGAGTTCTAGGAGGCCGAGCTCAAGTGTGAGGTCGAGTCCATGAATGAGAGCTTCGTATTTGGTGACATTATTGGAGGCTTCAAAATCAAAGCGGATTGATTTCTTATTCTATCGTTGGAAGGGGTAATCAATACGATTTTAATTCCTAACCCCGCGGGTCCTACTGATCCATCTATAAGAAGCCTCCACCCTTTCTTTATAATCCATTCATCTTGCTCGTTAAATGCTTTGGTGGGTAGATCTTCTGTAATTTCTTCTGCAAGGTCAGGATCGTTCTCCTCCCACTCGGGATCTTCCACTGGAAAATCCGCGAGAAAATTGACAACGGCTTGATCCTTTTCGGAATGATGTTGTTCGAACTTAATATCATGTTCTCCCAAACTGGCTGACCATTGTTGCATTCTCCTTGATTTTTCTTTCTTGGAAAAAACTTCCTGAAGTGGGTAGGTCGTCATGACTTTGATTGAATTAGCTTAGAAGTAGTATTTAAGTTTTTGTGAGGTATAAACAAAAGTTAGTAAGAGTCTCTCGATTTGAGAATGCCTCATTTTTGCTAGAGTGAGGGTTTTACTGATAAAGTATACTGTTTTCTCAATTTTTCCTTCAAGTCGAATAAGAACCAAGCTTATAAAAGTATCTGTAACTACTAGGTAGATGATTAGTTCCTCATTATCTACCAGAGTGCTCATTATGGGAAACTTTCCCAAATAGATTTTAAGATCCTAAAAAGCTGCTTCGCATTCTGATATCCATTGGATATCTACATTTGGTTGAACTTTTTCTCATTTGGTATAACCGCGGAGTAGTAAGAATAACCAACAACAGCAATCTGAAGATTTTAAAATGAATTGATTGATAGCGGCAATCTTGCCGGCAAGTTTATGTACGTCTTTTATCGTCTTTGAGGATGGCATACTGAAGAAAGCCCAAATTTGATCTGGATCGACCTCAATCCCTTTCTTGCTTATGAGATGGCCGAAGAATCGGCCTGAATATACTCTGAATTGACACTTATCAGTATTGAGTCGTATCCTGTAAGATCGGAGAATGTTGAATATTGTATTGAGATTTGTAATGTGGTTGACTGACTATATGTTCTTGCTTAAGAGATCTTCAATGTAGATTTCCACGACTTTCTCAAGATGTTCTTTGAACATAGTAGTCATCAACCGTTGATAAGTTACACTTATATTTTTGAATCCGAAGGGCATGACTTTGTAACAGTAAAGTCCTCTTTCAGTGATGAAAGTGGTCTTTTTTTAATCTTCTTCCAAGAGTAGAATCTGATTGTATCCAGAAGCAGCGTCCATCATAGATAGAAGTTCATAAGCTACTGTAGAATCAAGAATTTAATGGATGTTAGGAAGAGGGAAACTAACCTTTGGAGTGTATTTGTTAGATCTGTGAAATCTACACAAACTCAAACTTTTCCATTCTTTTTTGGGACAACGACGATGTTGGATATCCAATCTGGATATTTTGCTTCTCGAATGAATCCCACTTTGATCAATTTCTCAATCTTCATAAAGTTGAGGTGATAGTCGTCATTGTTTCTGTTTGACCACCATGGCGTTGATGTTGATGTCCAATTTGTGACATGCCTTAGCCAGATCGACCCCAGGCATCTCTTTGAAAGTCCATGCAAAAATATCTCAATTTAGTCGTAAGAACTGAATGAGAACATCCCTATCGTACTAGACCAGCTTGGTACCGATAAAAGCACCACTACTAGGTTCATCAATGTTGATGTATTCTGTAGGCTCTTCTATTAAAGGTTGATCATCAAGGTGATCAACTTTCTATAATTGCTATACAGCGTATTTGTCTGAGGTATCTAGAATTGTTGAGACGTATTTTTGCAAGCTTGATAATGCTTTTGACAACTCTTGATTTCATAGATGCCATAATTATGCTTGAAACGGAGTGCTTGATGAAAGGTGGAAGCGATTGCTTCCATGTTGTGAATCCAACAGCAGCCCATAATCCTAAGATAACGAGATTTGGCGTTAATTACATAGAAGATGATGTCGATGGTGGTTGGTCCTGTGGTAATAGGTAAGATGATATTTCCTACTCGCTCTTCTTTAGAACCATTGAATCCACTGATATCGGCGTCGCTTGGAATAACTTGATCGGCCAACCCCATTTGGTCAATAGTACTCTGAAAGAGAATCTCAATACCGCTTCCAGTATCGATCATCATTGTGTGCATGACAAACTTCTTCATGTTGAATATTATGACCAATGCATCATGATGTTGAAATTTTACATGACAAATATCGCAATCTTCGAATGAGATCCCAAGTCGGTGATTGCTCGACTCAGGTATAAACTTTGCTTCTTTATCTTGAGGTGCGAGATTACAGCATTCCGACAGTCTTCTGCGCTTGAATCGGCAAGAGTTGGTGATCTGATGGATTTCGATCATGTTGTTGTGGTACATATAGTAGAGATGTTTCTCCTCAGCTTGATCTTCAACCTGGACTACTTTGAGCTGCTTCTTATAGCTGCCATCCTTGTATGATTCAGGTCGATAATGTATTTAAACATCCATCCTTCCTTGAAAATGAATTCCAACAACCTCTGTAAAGCATAGCAGTTGTCAGTAGAATTGTGATTTACCTTATGATGCATGCAGTACGGGCAGTTTTCGATTGGTTCCAATGGCTTAGAGGGACGATATAGCTTATCCTTGGAGAGGATTAAAAAAATTACAGAGATTTGAACATTCATCATAGGGAGGACCGGTTTGGATAGTAAACCGTCTTTTGAGGGTTGCTAGTGTTTCCCTTGGAGCGCTTTCGATCACCCTGATCCTCCATAGGTTCAGTGCTTCGATTTATGAATGGACCTTTCATGGTTTGGATGGATTTAGTAAATGTATGCCTTTCAGACATCATCCTTTCCAGGTCGACATAACCATTGACCTTGGTGATCATATCTTCCAAGGTCGCAGATTTATTGAGGAAGATGTGCTTTTTGGCCTTGTAGTAGAGCTAGAGAGCGTTGGTGAAAGTAATAACAGCTGTTTTCTGATCGAGATTGTTTACTTTACGCGCGAGCTCCAATTTTTTTTTTGCAAAAGCCTCGAACTTCTCTCTGTGTGACTGTTTAAGACTAATAAGGGAATATAAATTCTCCTCTTTGTCTCTGTATTAAGCATACGTCTTGATGAATTATTTCTGCAGCTGATCGAATGTGTGTATTGAATCTTCAGGAATAGAGTGGAACTGCCAGAGCGGTTCTTCCTGTAGACTTGTTGCAAACAAACGGCAGAGGATGTGGTTGAGATTAGAGTACAACCCCAATGAATAACGATATTGTTGAATGTGCTCCTTTGGATCGGTGCCCATGTATTTGTGAATTTTCGGAGTATGGAAAACTTTCGGTATTTCCATATCGAATAGTTCTTTAGCAATTTGACTCCCTTGTAACTTGGTAAGGTCGTTTGTATTGCCCATAACTTATTCTTTGGTCAAATCCTTGATACGCTGATCCATATGCTCTTGTGTAACATATTGACGTGTCAGTTGAGTGGCTTGATGAGGAGGTTGAGGATTATGAGTACTGGTACCGTCACTCAAACGATTACGTGCTGGAATTCAAGGTTGAAGTCGTTGTTCTTCCTCCTGTCGCTTGGAAAATTGATGACCTCTACTGATTTTAGACAGAACTTCACCACCCAAATTAATGGAAGGTTGATATTCGTGAGGAATAATTCTGGAAATAGCTTTGTTGATGGCTCCTCGAGGTCCCAACCTTTCTCGTGCAGATACCCGGGAGGTTTCTGGCAATTGATTATGATCCCTTATTGGGGGAGCCTGTTGAGTATCTTGCAGAGCTTGTAAGGCAGCTACATGGTTGTCATCTGGTCTTCATGTCGTTTGAACGCTGCCAAACGAGTTTGTCATTCGGCTTCGAGCTTCTTCTCATGGAGCTCTCGGTCAAGAGTTAACTGATGTTCGAACTCATTGTACTTTTCTAGTTTGGTGTAGAGATTTGCCTGTAGCTCTGTAAACCAAAAGATCGAGCAGGATTCCGGTTGATGTAATGGCCTAATTCCATAATGGCCTAATTTTGTAAGCTCTGTAAGTTGTTCTGGCTCAACCGATATTATGGAAATGTCTTCTTTCCCACAGACGGCACCAAATGTAATGGCCTAATTCTGTAAGCTCGAAATGGCTCATAATTAGCCCTTACACCAATGTTCCTGTGACAAAAACTAATATGAAATAAGAAATGACACAGGTGATTTAGCATGAAAAACCTCTGAATAGAAAAAAAAAACCACGACCTCGGGTTAAGGGTTGTAATAGTGACTTTTATTGTTTGAGGCTGATATCTTATTACAAGTGATCTCTCGAACTAGAAATGCTTGAACTTGTAGATAAGAGGTTTGGGCATTTGAGAATCAAGAAAATGTAGTTTTCTTAGTGATTTCACATATATTTTTCTGGTCCTTGTTTCTTCTAGAACTTTTTCTTTCTATAGGCCCTTTCCGCAGTTCTTTATCATGCTAAAGCAAGTTCTCCAAAATATGGTAAGTGGCGGTTAACTAAGCAATTATTGAATTCGTGAGAGACATGTGTCTTTAACTTGTTCATGTTTTTCTATTGAGCTCGACCCACGTTCTTCATCAGTTTGTGGTGTAGGTGTCAATGCTGACTGTTTATGTTACATGTGGCATACGTGAGTCTGATATGGAGGTAGTTCAAACTGAAAATAGCTCGAATTGGGTTAGATCGAGGGATAGGCCCCTACAGATACAGTACAGGTACTATTTATATCAAACCCACATTTAATGCAAAGAAACGTTTCCAAAGCAGTCATCATTCAAAGAATAACTTATCTTGAAACCCCAAACCTCAAGTACATGAATCCTTTCCACCATCATAAATGCCAGATATAGTCTTCCATAAATAAATACCGAGTACCCAACAGTCAAATTCTTCCTTAATATATCACTTTCCAACTTCTAACACCAACAATCAAAAGGTTTTTTCTCAACCAAAGCCACTCGTGCCATCAGTTGTGAGGGGGTGATTGTAGGGACCTATCCCTCGAACTAGTCCAAACTCGAGATACCTCAGTATTAGACTCACGTATTATACACGTAATATGTACAGTCAACATTGCCACCTTAACCACGAACTGATAAAGAACGTGGATCGAGCTCTACAGCAAAGTATGAACAAGTCAATGACACCTGTCTCCCACGAACTAACAATTACTCATTCAACCACCACTTACCTCATTATCCAGAGAATGTTCTTCTGCACGATAACGAGCTACAAATAAGGTTTATATAAAGAAATTTTTTTAGAGGAGATAAGGACCTGAATAACCATAATTTCTAGATTCTAACACAAGAATTTCTAGATTCTAAACATCACAAAAGTTTTTATTTCAAGATCAAGCATTTCTAGTTCAAGAGATTACTTGTAATAAGATATCAACCTCAAACAATAAAAGTTATAATTACTAAACACTCAACTCGAGGTCGTGGTTTTTAACCTATTCAAAGGTTTTCTGCGCTAAATTGCCTGTGTCATTTCTTGTATTACATTAATTTTTGCCACATGTACATTTGGTGTAAGATCAAATTTTGAGCTATCTCGAGCTACGGAATTAGGCCATTACACAAATTTTTTGAGTGTAGTCCCACCTACAAATTGAATATTTGCCTTTAGTCCCCAAGTTGCTGAAATATGCAGTTTTGGTCCCCAAATGGCCTCTGACCACAGGTCATCCTCTGTTGAAGTCAAATTTTGACATTAAGTGACTAATCAACCCTCACGCGAGTTGCACGTGATATTTGCCTACAGGTAACAAGTCGTCTTCTGGTAATTTTTTAAGTTTTAATGGGAATCAAGAGTGTTTATCAAGTAAGAATTAGAAATGGGTTCATCTCCCTTTAATGATTTGTGAAGCATTGAAGGGTTTTGAAGCTGATTTTAACTATTTTTTCCTTGTGATAGTAGTGGAGGAACTAGTAGGTCTTCTTCAACAACAACAACCATAACAATGGAGAAAGCGGAGAAGAGGAGACCCACAATAACAAGCTCATCTTCTTCTTCTTCATGTGGGGCTGTATTTTTTGATATTGTGTGCGCTAATGTGGTGTTAGGCTGTAAAATTTTATCAATCACCATTAATGCTGAAATTGAATAAATGGGGACTAAAGACTAATTACCAAAAAATATGTGGGGACTAAAGCCTAATTGTTTTAATAATTTTTGTTATTGTAAGATGACGTGGACTGATGACGTGGAAGTAACATAAAGTATGGTTGATCTATGGTTGACCTATGGTCAAAGACAAATTTGGGACGAGAAGTGAATATTTAAACAACTTGGGGACTAAAGGCAAATATCTAGTTTTGTAGGTGAGACTACACTCAAAAAATCCCTTTACAAAAAGCAGCGCCTCCCAAATAAACATTCCACTCCCACAACATGTCAATAAATAATAACAAACTCTTAACAGATCGATAAAATGGCAAGCCTAGCGGCCTTTGTTGGTCTCTACTTCTTGCAGTGACTTGGTTTCAACAGTAGTGTCTGGAACTTTAACAACAATTTTTGGGAGAGGAGCATTAGCCACGTCCACGGGTGAAGAATCACCATCTGGCCGATCATCTTCGACCTCAGAATGGAAAATGATATTTTAATACTTGCCAGCAAGCCCGAGAGTGATATTATTCTCTGACAGGCCGAAGAAGTGATAAGATTGGATCAGATTGTTCCACCCAACCTTAATCATTTCTACCCCTTTCTTTATAACCTTATGGTGCTCTGACAACTGATTTTATAGCTCCAACCTCACCACCACTTTTGCTTCCTCCACTGCTCTCTCATTCTCTTTCTCAAACTTCACAGTTAACCCACTCAACTGGGCCTTTAGTTAGGCGTTCTCTTCAGTTTGAGCCTAGACCTTATGGGAGAGCTCGAAATATTCTTTATTTCTCTTCAACAAAAACTGAGACGAATCCTTAACTAGCATAGACAGCTGTAAAAGTTACTCAAGTCAGAAAGAGAACTATAAAAATTATATCAAAATTTAAAAATGATTCAAAATAAAACTATACCTTTGTGACCTTCTCTTGGAAAATTTCCTCAAGCTTCTCTGGGTCGTTTTCAGCAAGACGAAAGCAGCGGCTCTCCGCCGCTCTGAGCTTCCTCACAACATCAGATCGAATCTATTCATTTCCTTCGAGCTCATGGGTTTTCTTCTTGGACTCATCCTCATCATTTACTTTGGTCTCACCGACTTTGCATTTCTTTAGAACTCCAGCTTCAGCAACTGCCGGTACAAGTGAAGTTAAACAACAAAATTTTGTGGAAGCCCTTGGCTTGACAATTGGAACCACATTCCTATTTTGTGGAAGCTCTTGGCTTGACTTTTTGAGACAACAAATTTTTTGACTAACACTTGAAGACTCGGGAGGAGGGATATCCACCAAATCAAGTACAAAAGGGATGTTGCAACCACTAATGCTCAGCAAGGAACTCTTCTTGTTGAGATTCTCCTCTTAGTCAGCTATTGCTAGCCTCTTGTAAGAACGTTGAACTTAAGGAATCTTTGAATTTACCTTCCCATCCTTCCGGATATTTAAATCACCAAGAACCTTTTTGAGTTTGTTATGTTCTCGAGCTATACGATCAAACAGACTCAAATCGTCTGGAATAGCAACGACATGAGGACCTACAAGAAATTATAAAGAGCTCAAAAATGTAAAGACATTTACTCCTCAAGGTAGCAATTAACACTTACTCCGATTAAAATACATAAATTCTAGCTTGAGCGCTGGTTAATCTGGGACCTGCATACAATTGCCCCTAACTAATACAAGATGGTTGTTCCATGGTTGACAACAGAGTCAAAGTCAAAAAATTTGGTATCGAAGAATCATTATACAGATAACAACTCTTATTAGCCTTCAGATACTTCATCTTATAAAATTTCATGACGTCAGCAATAACGAACTGTTTCTCAACACCATTCTCTCTCTACCTCTCATTCAAAGTCTCACAGACCTTCATCATCTCAAACACATTAATATTAAGCTACGTTGGGATGTAGTATATCAAATTCATGGCCCCCTGTTAAAAATAGATCAGAGGTACTCTGAGACAACTGGTTGGTAATAACATAAAAAACCATCATGCGGACCTTATGGGAGAGACAAGTCAAAAGTACCCCAACTTTCCCACACACAATCAATTATACAAGCAAGATTACAGACAAGTTGGGAACCAAAACCCCAAATTTACATCCCTAAATCTCATCCTAAAAACAAAAATCTCAAATTTACAGTTACCCATTCCTAAATTCCCCAACTACAAACCCATCACACACTCAATTTGGGAACAAAAATCCCTAAATCCCTCCTTAATTCCTAACAAACATAAAAAAACTAGAGCTTCGCATGCAAAGAAATAAAAATACATAGTTCACACTTACTTTAATTAAACAAATATTGCTCACTTCTGGTGTGATGTTTTTCTTATAGTTGCCTAATGACGAAGGTCTGTTTTTATTTGAAGCCCTATTTTTATTTCTTGCCCTATTTTTATTTCTCCCCACGCAAGTGTGAACTATGTATTTGAAAGTTAAAGAAAACTAGGGCTTCAACTAAACAAATCAACTTACTTTAATTAAAATCAACTGAAAAACAAATAACCTAGACCTCCCCTTTTATAGACCAGTAAGGCGAGATTCAATGATCATTACTTGCTTTGGGTCCCTATATTTCTTATAGTTGAAAATACGTTCAACCTTATCCAACCACTCGATAAAGGCGTCTGTATCAGATTTTCTAGTGAACTCTGGTACATTAAGATGAACATCATGCACCTGTTCAGAAATAGCTTTGGCCAATACTTCAATATCATTCTTCTTACCCTTTCGACGTAGTTGTGGTCGCAGTTCTTCTTCAGAGTCTGAACTGTACTTATCGTCTTGCCAAGTCATAGCATACGGATGCCTTGGCGGACAAGAAGGTGAAACAAGTGGATGATGTTGGTAACGGTCGCACAATGGGGTATCAATCGGGGGGTGAGAACCACGGCCCCAGTCTCGCCCGCTAAATTGTCACTCTTTCTCTCTCCAGCTAGAATATAATGAGAACCTACAGTTTTACGTATCCCAATCGACTGAATACTTAATATATCATCATCCTGTGGTTCCCATCCATCAACGTAGGGTGTTCGATATTCGACGCCATATTTAGGGTTTAGCCCCGGCGTCATTTGCCATTTACTGAAGTCAGTATGAGGTTTGTCGCGGTATGGGCCTATGCAGGGGAAGGGTTGTTCCATGTGTGCCCAACGGGGTTGTCGTGTAAAGAGGTCAGTGGCGGTTATTTCCAGCCGGTGGAGGGGCTATTGGCGTTCCCGTTGCTTGGGGTAAGTCGGTGTCGCGCTACGTGGAGTAGTGATGGTACTGATCTGCCGACATAGGAAGAGACGTATCATGGCTGTCCAACGGGGTAGTCCTCAGTGGTTGATTCAATCGGTCACGGACTAGAGGTGGTCGGTATATTGCGATGCCTGGTGGTGATCTCAGTGCTAGCTAGGGGTTCAGTAGTTCTCTCTCTTGAGGGAAGGCCATGTCCTCATCACCGGTTGTTTTCCATGATCCTTGGAGTGCTTCATGATTGGTCGATGTCAGTGTTATTGATTGTCGGTGGCCATGGAGATCGCCCACAGTTGCTTCATCGAAGGGAGGCCACCACAAAGGATCAATGTTGGCAAAGTCTGAACTTTGTAAGGACTGATGCAACCCAACCCATCGAGCCTACAAGCTCTGGGATGGGTTCCCATTAGCTGCAGATAGGCCAGTTCTGCTGTTGCTATTGGTATTATGGGCCTGCCCCGTTTTGGTATGATCTGGGTTCGAGAGAGCTGAACCATAAGGTGGGCTTTGTTCTTATAAGGCTTAGGCTTGCTGTAGTGCATTCCAAGCTAGAAAATCTGCCTTGTTTAGTGTAACTGGAGTTGCCGTTGTGGTGGTGGCTATCGGGGCTAAGGGCGGCAAGGCGTGGTTTCATCGAGACGTTTCATTGTACGTACCACCCACGTTGTGGTCGGTTGTTAACGCCGAGTTCTTAACACCGGTTTGAGTATTGATTCCCTAGCTTTCGTGAACCCCGATATCGACGTTCAAGTTCGCAAAAGGATTATTAAGGTTGTCGCTCCTCGCGGCGATGCTTCCCTCAAGAGAGAGATCTTTGGTTATGCCCAACGAAGGTGGTTGGGGGGACGGGAAAAAGGCTCCTCTACCCAAAGCCTCGGTAAGCTTATCAAACTTATCCTCTATCCTTACTAGATCTTGAGCTAGAGTAGGTTTCTTCGCCGCAGTTTTTCCACGAAGCATCTTTGCTGTTGAAACTGACTACACTTAGATCTCACGCAGCTCTGGTACCAATTGACATGATTACTACAAACACTGAAGCGAGATTTGTATGAAGATCACATTGCATTTGAAAGTTAGAGAAAACTAGGGTTTTAACCAAACAAATCAACTTACTTTAATCAAAATCAACTTACTTTAATTCTAATTGAAATAATATTCTACCTAAATTGGGAAACTGCTAATAACTCACATTGAACCTCTCCAACAGAGCTTTAAGCTAAAGCATCAAATATAAAGCATCAAATAAACATAGGTCACACGGAGGTAGACGACCTTAAGAGTGATGTGTCACATCAAAAGTACTCCTGCATAGGGACCTCAATCCTATGCAAGAAATGAGATATTCCTACATTATACTCAAACTCTCCGTCCTATAAATTAGCTCCTCTATCAGCTAGCTTGTAGGCACTAAAATTTGCTTCCCTCCAATTTGAAGAGATTCTAAGTTCTTTCATTTTACTCCTAGCTTCATTCCAGTCAGCTTCTAGACAGCAAGGAACTATATTTGTGTTCAAAGCCAAGACATCTGCCTCAGAGTCAGACTCCACCCAAGCTATCTCCTACCAATTTGAAGCAGTACTACTAAAATCTTGAATGATGCCCTTACACTCAGCCATGTAACTGGATACAACACCCAGCCCCATAGACAAGGCCCCTAAAACATGGTCAGAGATGTCTCTAAAGATGCAACCAGTACCGCCTTTCCCCAGATTCCCCTTTATAGCCCCATCTATGT
Organism: Kingdonia uniflora; assembly: GCA_014058105.1. Classification (NCBI taxonomy): domain Eukaryota; kingdom Viridiplantae; phylum Streptophyta; class Magnoliopsida; order Ranunculales; family Circaeasteraceae; genus Kingdonia; species Kingdonia uniflora. Next base: position 6,185 of record JACGCM010000526.1, on the reverse strand, counting down.
TGATCTTCACTTCCCCAATTTGGGATAGCTTCTAAAAATAGAACCTAATACAAGATTGCTTCTTAGGGTGGACATGGACTCTCAAGTTGTGCACAATACCAAGATCATGTTGAGTATTATTCATAGCAGCAGTATACAAAAAAGCTAGTATTTTACATTCTTTTCAACCATTTTTGCTTCTCCTTTTCCAGATCTGTATGGCTGTTATCAAACAAAAATTTATTCCTAGCACGCCAGATTAGGAAAGAACCATTCCAGACTGCGTCCAGCCAAAGATCTTTGATATAAGGACTCATATTGTCAACAACCTTAATCAGATTCTTGAGGTTGTAATACTGAACACTAACCAAAAAATAGCTAGCAATCCAGTCCCATAGTTTTACACTAAACATACATTTACACATAAGATGACGAAGAGATTCTTCTTTAGAGCCACACAAAACACTGTTGAGAATCGAGGTAGTTACTCTCTCCTCTCTGATAAGAACGATACGTAGAATAACCCCTAACATAAGAAATAACCAAGCAAGAACAACAATGACACAAGAATTCCTAGAGGATGGAATTAGAAAACCCTTACTGATAAAAAACCACTCCCCGAAAAATTCACTATGTTAATCAAACAGGTTATAATGATCTCTCCAAGCTTCTCAAGCATTAATAGAGTCTCTCAAATTCTAGGTCTCTCTAGAATTAAACTCACCGAGATAGGCTAACAAAATAACCTAAGTCCCATTTATATACTAGGAAACTAAAATACAAGTAGAACGGATATCGAGGCAAACCCAACATCTTAAAATAACATCTAAAGCAAACCTACGCGTAGCTCGCTCGAACGACTCCAAGTTCGTTCGAAGGACTTTACGATAATTAGTCTCCAGCCCTAGAAACATGACAACTTGTTCGAACAACATTCAAACTCGAACCAAATCCAAAACCGTGAAAAATAGAGATCTCGTTCGAACGACTCCGACAATTTTCTAATTTCTTTGACAATCCTCCTAGTTCGAGGTCACACCCAACAATCTCCCAATTGAAATCGAATCCCGTAACCCATCTCCAGATCTCCAAATGAATTGCTCATACTACCCAGACCTTCAATCTCGAAGACCCGCAGAAGTTGTACATGCCATCAACTTCTGAAAAGTCACCACCTTCGTAAGCATATCAGCCGGATTCAAATCAGTATGAATCTTCACAAACCTTAACACACTATCCTCGAGGAGCAAGCGAATATAGTGATACCGAATATCAATATGTTTGGTCCTAGAGTGAAAAGCTAAATTCTTCGCTAAGTGTATAACACTTTAACTATTACTATACAACTTAGGAGAAAATTGTTCTCTACCAAGCTCTTTATCAACCCTTTCAGCCAAACCATATCCTTGTACGCTTTTATAGCTACAACATATTCCGCCTCCATCATAGACAAAGCTACAATCTTCTATAGCCTAGAAACCCATGTAACCGCACTGCATCCCAATATAAAATGAAACTACTAGTGTTCTTCTGCCTATCAATGTCACCCGCCATATCAGAATCAATGAAACCCTGTAAGCATATCTGAGAACCCCCATAACATAATGCCATATCTTGAGTCCCCTTTAGATACATCAGTATCCATTTCATAGCTCTCCAATGATCCTTACCTGAATTACTCATATACCTACTAACAACTCCCACTTCTTAGGCAATATCTGGTCACATACAAATCATATCATACATTAGGCTACCAACCACTAATTGATAAGTAACCTTCCACATCTCATCGCGATCCTTCTGCATCTTCGGACAACAATCCTTTAATAATTTGAAGTGAACTCCCAATGGTGTACTAACAACTTTAGAACCATCCATATTAAACCGCTTCAGTACTTTGCCGATGTACTCAGCTTAAGACAACTTCAATTCTTGCCGCTTTCTGTCCCTTGTAACATGCATAACAAAAACTTGTTTTGCTACACCCAAGTTCTTTATAGAAAACTCATGGGATAACTGTTCCTTTAACTTGGCAATTTTACCCATGTCAACACTTGCTACCAACATATCATCTACATACATAAGTAGAATAATATACGAGTTCCCCGTATTCTTGATAAAATAACAGTAATCCGAATTGCTCTTCGAATAACCATTTTTGGACATGAACTGTTCGAACTTCAAATACCACTGTCTCGGCTTTTGTTTTAAACCATATAAACTCTTCGTGAGCCTGCACACAAGATCTTCTTTCCCTTTAATCGAATACTCTTCTGGCTGCTTTATATAAATTTCTTCATCAAGGTTACCGTAAAGAAATACTGTCTTGATATCTAGTTGTTCAAGATACAAATCTTTAACTGCAACTATATTCATCACAACCCGAATAGTAGACATCTTTACAACAAGAGCAAAGATCTCGCTGAAATCAATGCCTTCTTTCTGCTGAAAGCCTTTCACCACAAGTCTAGCCTTGAATCTTCTTGAACGTCAGATTCTTGCTTTAGTCTGTATACCCACTTATTGTGTAATTCTCTCTTCCCTTTTGGCAACCGAACTAAATCCAAGTTTAATTAACTACAATGACTGCATCTCATCATACATAGCAAGCTCCCACTTACTCTTGGCTTCCACATCTAAAGCCTCCTTGTAACTTTCAGGTTCACCACCATCTGTAAGTAACAATAATTTAAGGAGTTAACATACCTAGCCAGAATTCTTGCAGCTCTCGGCTCCTTTTGAAGTGCTATTGGAATGTCTAGATCATTAGGTTCCTCGCCTTGATCCGGTGCATCGGACTTAACAATGACTTCTTCATCAGCCTCTCAAGAGGGCTTAAATTCAATGTCGATACTTTCCGCTGCTTCACTTCAATTTTTTTCTACAGGTAATTTGAAGTATTTATATAAGACTTCCTCATTAAATGTAATATTACGACTCCGGATTACTTTTTGATTCTTTGTATCCCAAAATCAGTACCCAAACTCATCACCACCGTATCTAATGAATATGCACTTCGTCGACTTTGCATCTAGCTTTGTCCTTGTATATGAATTATTAAGCACATATGAGGTACAACCGAAAATATACAAGTGATTATGGTTTACCTCTTTACTAGTCCATGCTTCTTCAGGAAGTCTAAAGTCCAAAGCCATTGAAGGCCCTCTGAAAATCAACTACACTGCCGTACTAACCGCATCCGCCTAAAAATACTTTGGCAATCTAGCGTTGAGTCTCTACTCCTCGCTCTTTCGTTTATTGTTCGGTTCATACGTTCTGCACACTATTTTGTTGCACTGTTCTGGAAATAGTCTTCTGTCTCCTAATCCTGTTTGATGCACAAATGTCTTCAAACTTGTCACTTCATATTCGCCCCGTTATCTGACCTAAACCACTTCGTTTTAAACCGATTTTATTTTTAACTAGAGCCCTCCACCTCTTGATTTATCGAATACATCTGGCTTGTTCTTCACGAAGTAGACCCACAGTTTACGAGTACACATCATCGATAAAAGTAACATAATAATGAGAACCACTAAAGAATACACCTTGGTTGCCCCCAAACATCCATGTGTACAAGATCTAACTTTTCAGATTTCCTTGATCTTCCAGATATTTTGAAACTGACCTCTTCTGCTTTGCAAGAATATACTCTTCACCAAACTAACTAAGATCACTCTCTGCAAGACCCCCTAGCTTTCCCTTTGTTACCATTATCTCTTCATCCCTTTTCACTCATGTGACCAAGCCGTTTGTGTCACGTACTTGTATCAATCCCAAAGTGGCCGCATAATAGTGGAAATTGTGATCTGCGTTGTATATAACGTTCCTTGTCACAAGCCTCGAGCTACTAGCATAACTCCCTTTGTAACCTTCTAGAGGTTGTACCAAAGTTATGTCTTAAATTTGTGCTTGTTGTGTGTGACCTCGAACTAGGAGGATGGTCAAAAAACTTATCGGCGTTTCCCCCTACTAGCGTTCGCTGCCATTACGACGCTGCTAATGTCTGTTAGAACGCACGCATCTCTGTTTTCTCACGGTTTTTGGATTGGTTTCGAGTCACCCACTCAGTCGAACGAGCTGGATTCGTTGAATGTTCGTTGTTAGGTTCGCGGGCTGGAGACCCACCTATCGTAAAGTCGTTCGAAAAGGGCTAGCATGGTTTGTTTTGGATGTTATTCGGATGGGGTTCGCCTCGAAGGCCGTTTCCATACTGGTTTTTAGTGTTCTCAATAGTATTTAAAGGGCAGTAGTTATTGCTATCATCTATCTGGTAAGTTTAATTCTAGACGAGACATCCCGAACTTGAGAGACCCCAGCCACATTAACAAACGTGAGATTATAGCTTGCGACGAGATCATTATAACACCGTTGATTAACCCCCACATAGCCGGCTACTTCAGCGCGGAGTGGTTTTTTCTGTAAGGTTTTCTATTACTCCTACTAGGCAATCTCTCTGTTCGTCATTACGCCGTGCTTGCCCTGGTATCCTTCTCTCTTTTAGGGATATTCGACGTATCGTTCTTGTAACGAGAGGGAAAGAGTAGCACCCCAGATCCTATCATAATGGGTCCAAAACAAGGTTACAGGCTGTATGATTAGAGCGAGGCCCTCGATCGGCGAGAAGTTGAAGATTCCAGAGTTCAATTGGATTAACATATTTAAGAGTGTAGAAGATTGCCCAGATAGCAGACTGACCTATTATCAGTAGGATTTGATCAACATGGCCCCCGTGGAGTGAGATGATGCAGTCCCGATGCATTGACTGCTAACCGTGGTGCCGCACCACTAGATGCAAGGAGCTTTTTTTTTTCCTTTCTCTTGCCTTTCCCTTGTCGCTGGTTTTTTTTCTTGTTTTTTTCTTTTTTCTCTTTTTTCTTTGTTTTTGTTTTGTTTTTTGTCTTTTTTTTTTTGTTTCCCTCCGTTGTTCCCCGTTCTTTTTTTTCGTTTTTTTTTCTTCTTTGTTGTTGGCCCCCGTCGGGGGGCCTTCCTGGGGTGCCCCCTCCTTTTTTCCCCCCCTTTTTTCCCGGCCTCCCCCTCCCTCTTTGCGCCCTTGAGTCGGGCCTCTCTTTTCTCCGCTGTTTCCTTCTTCGCGTGGGCTGCGCCTCCGTTTTCGCCGCCCGCCGCGTTCGCTACACTCCTTCCCTTCTTTTGTTGTTTTTTCTCCTTTTTTGGTTTTTTCTTCCTTGTTCTTTTGTTTTTTTTTTTTTCTTTTTGGTCGTTTTGTTTTTTCCCTTTGAAACGTTAGGTTCCTATATGCTCATGATCTAGCTATGATATTAAAAAGGTACGGTAAACGAACGCGGTTTGATGGTGCGTTGGCTTGTACTAAGAACGTTTGTGCAAACACCTAAGGGTGCAGTCTTTTACCGTGACTTGTGTACCTATGAAGTCACGAGCGATATATGGTATGTGTCACAAGTCTTTATATAGCGACTTCAATACCACTACTATGCTCACTGGAATAGAGTTAAATCTATCTTTTACCAAGGAGGGAGAGCGTGAGCTCTTTTAGGGCCAATTGCCATGAGAGAGGGGATCGGGTGCACCTTTAGCTGTGAGCAACTAACCGGGATGTAAGACATCAAATTGATACTAGTACGTCTTTGCATATGAGTGAAGAAAATAGACATAAAACATGAACCCTCTTAGTTTCAAATGTAGCTACGTTAAAAGTTGAGACAAGAGGATGTTTACAGGAAATGGCCGAAATTTGGGAAGGGCTCAATTCAACAGTCAAACAGGAAAGTCTAAGCGCGCCATCTAGATAAGACTCCGATTGTAGAAAGCAAGGGTTACTTCAGCCGCCCGGATTGTAACTTTCTTCCCCCTTCTTAAGAAGATTGACGATGAAGAAAAAGCATAAATAATACCTTATGCGGAGGTAGTATGACGAGGCTTTAATATCTGTCATATGAGGATATTAGAATCTTGCCGACTAGTTAATTCGGATAACCCTCTTTCCTATGCTCAATGATAAACGTAGGTGTTTAACTCTATGGCTAAGGCCGACTTTGGTTGGTTTACTTTTTGAAGTATTAGACGTGCACACACATTTACTGCAAGGGACCACACATAGTTATTGTTACCTTCTAGGGGAACGGTGGGGCACTTTCCGTATCGAATGTGTGACTTATACCTAAATTGGGGGCATTAACGTTTATATCGATTAGCAAATTGGTGATGAGGGCGTATGTGAGTACTTT
>JACGCM010002739.1:0-50910 GCA_014058105.1 Kingdonia uniflora | reverse complement strand
TCTTTTCTTCTCCTCTCTTCAAAATAATTAAAATTATATCTTACACAAATGGCTGTGACAAAAATTAAAAATGTTTTTGTAATATAAAATACCATAGGTGATTTGCGTGGCCCAAACCTTGGAAAGGTTTAAAAAATCACGACCTCGAGTTGAGGGTTAGTAACAGTAACTTTTATTGCTTGAGGCTGATATCTTATTACAAGTAATCTCCTAAACTAAATGTTTGATCTTGAAATAAGAAGTTTTATGGTGTTTAGAATTTAGAAATTCCTGTGTTGGAGTCTAGATACTACTAGAAAATGGACCAACGGCCACGGTCACAATTAGTTTTGGCCACAGCTGTGACAGTAACAAAATGTCAGGACTTTAACCGTAGCCAAAACTCAAAATTCGTTGCCAATGACAATCTGTACACCGTTGTACCACTATTTTTATAGTTTCTTATTAAACTAAAAATACCTAAACCTAATCTCCTCTCTCTTCCCCTATAGAAACCCAATCTCTCTTCTAGGCCATTCCTCTCTTAATCAAAAAACCCTCGTTGGTATGTTTAGCTATGAAAGCATCTTTCTCTATATTTATTTCTCTCTCTCTTTTTGTATTTCTTACTTGATTGTGTTATGAACGAAGGCACATGGTTTATTAAAGCAATTGGAAACTCAATTGTGGACTACAACTTACTAATCGAATTGAATCCATCGAATTCGAGGTATTTATCATTTGGGTATTTTTGTTGTTGATAATTTAGGGATTATTATTTTATTGTAGATTTGGGGATTATTATTTTGTTGTTGATTTGGGGATTCTCTAAATTTTGCTCAAACTGTAAGTTGGGGCTTAGTAGGATCATGTGCTTTGTGTTCTCTATAGACTCTATTAGTAGCTATTGTTCGGGGGTTTACGATTATATTTTTGTCAATGAGCTAATATGATCCTTGTTTTTCTTGCTGATGTAAGGGGTTTTATCTTAGGTAGGTTTAGTTTGTATTGACAGAACTATTACATGTTATTTGATCGTAAAATATAGTTATAAGAGATTAGATTACCCTTTAAACTACAAAGTTAATTATAAGAAAAGTCAAGTAGATCTTGAGTCTCTAGTAGAAGTGAGATTACTAGTAAGAAAAATGTGGGATGTAGTATATGGAAGAAAAATATAGCCTTGAACTTTGCTACACGACTAGATTACTCAGTTGCATAGGTAGACAGTTCTGGATGATAAAAAATCAATCAACAATTCTCCTTTAGGTGTCTAGAAACTCCTAAGATTCTCTTGAATGACTTAAAATGGAAGATGCCTCGGTCTGTCACAAGTAGTCTATGTACACGATGCATCTTGACATCTTGGGTTAGACATCTTAAGATTTGAAATTACATTACTACAGATGGTATGGTGGCTTAGGAAAGTCGAGTGTCATGTATCTCCGACACTAACATCGAAGCTATATATATATTATTTTCAAACGTTTCTATTCATTGTATTTAATAGCTAAACGACTTTCTTTCCTTTCCATGTTTTGTAAGGAAGGTAGTGTACCACTCAGCTGAAAGTTTGGGGTACCTTTTTGATCCTTGTCATTGAAGTCGACTTCATAGAGACCGTACTCAACAGTGTATCCAAATAGAGCTCGAAGCAGTCCATGAAGGACCAAACAAAGTATCCCCTGAGATGTGATCCCATCCTTATGGACGTAAGCAAGCTTTCAATGTATACTTGTAAGTACTCGACTCTTTTAGTGTCATTGTGACCCGTAGAAGTGAGTAATGGAAATCCATTTTCAGTGGTTTCAATTGCAGGATTCTTGCAATTTACCCTAACATACTCCAACAGTCTTTGCAGTCCCCATGGAGCTAATGGAAACTTTGGGGGGCTTTTCAACCTACTAAAATCCATAAATTCTTTTGTATTTTTCTGTAACCTTATCGTTGGAAGGCCTCCTATTCTTGCAGAGATATCTAACATGTAGTCTCTGCTATTATCATCCAAGCTTCTAGCGATGTCAGACACATAAAATAGTTGATAATGATTGAGACCGATAAAAACCAACGAGCCTCTCAGTTGTTCTGACTCGTTATACTTGAAATATGGCAACCGAGAACCAAGGATTTTCCTCATAGTAGCAGGATAATATCCATACACAAGGGGATGCAAAAATCAGCTGAGGTGAAAGTCAATCATTCTTTTTGTTGCAGCCATGTCATGTAATGAATCTAAGAGATGTTCTATCTGAAACATCCATTTTGGAGTTTGTTTCATTTAGTGTCTAGTATAGGTGTCGGCACTATCTCGTGGTTATCCGTCGTCAGTGAGTGTACGTGGAGCGACTACAGCTGGACTGACACTGAACAGGTAAGTGGGTTTCTATCTCTTCATTCTAGAATATCAAGCCCTAAGTATTCTAATGAGACTGAAAAGTATGGAAAATATCCGTTTCATGAAAAACAAAGTTTATTGAAAACAAGAAAAAATATTCGAATATTTTATATCTTGCACGAATATTTTTGAGCAGTATAAAAATATTCGAATATTTTCTAATCTTGCTCGATATTTTTTTCCTGATTAAATTTTATCAATTTTTGAATATTTTCCAAACCGCCTATTTTTGTTGACAGCAGAAAAATATTTGAATATGATAAAATTTATTTGAGTAAGAATTGCGAAACTCAATTTTTTAATAAAATGAAAATTTTCCTTTTTTCTAACTCAACTTTTTTAAAACCTATTTTTTAAAGGGTTTGCTTTTGAGAGTGAAGAGAGATCTTCTTTGAGAGATTCAAGAGAGAATCAAATCACTTAAATCTTGAATCAATCTATTGATCAAGAAACCCTAGTCATACATTGAAGAACTTGAGCGATTCAAGATTTGGAGCTTCGACGAGAGATTGAAACGAGGCGTTGTGAGAATGCGGGATTGATTGCAAGAAGATTACTTTGAAGGGAGATAACTATGAGAGGTGCTTATCGAGTCTGTAAGTAATTAAATTCTTGTAGTTCTTTTTCATATAATGGATTGTTTAGTTGTCGGGGATTCGATAGTGACCTGTGGGTTTTTCTCCTGAGAAAGGTTTTCCCACAGGGTTAAAAATCATTGCATGCTTCTTTTTCCAACTACTTGTTTGACATTAGATAATTGGATTAACTTGATTTAAGTTTATCTTAGGTTATTAATTCAAATGAATTATGATCTGGCGATTTAAACCTAAAACAATCGAAATTGATTAGTCTCAAGCGTCTAGGAATTTCATTTGGTATCAGAGCGGTCACGCTTTAAGGTTTAACAACCTACGTGTGGATGCCGGATAGTTCACTTGAGAATAATGAGTTCCAAAAAGTTTGGAGGTCTTGTAAATCGCCCTCCACTCTTTGATGACAAAGATTACCCATACTGAAAAGTCTGAATGGCTGCGTTCTTACAATCAATCAGAGAAGATGTATGGATTGCCATTAAGGATGGTTGGTTGCATCCTACTCAGATGCAAGGAGCACCAGGGGATTTCATAGAGGTCAGGAAACCTAGGAATCAATGGACAAATGATAAAAAGGATGCCGCCGGCTATAATTCTAAAGGCCTCAATGCTATTTTTATGGCTGTGAGCCAAAGTGAGTTTCGACATCTCTCTGCCTGTACCACTTTGAAAGAAGCTTAGGACATTCTAGTTCGAACTCATGAGGGCGATGATACAGTTAAGGAAAGTAAGCTACAAATGCTTACTTCATAATTTGAGAATATCAAAATGAGTGAAAATGAACCGTTTGATGAATTCTATGCGAGGCTAAGTGATATTTCAAACACTAGTGCCGCATTAGGAGCTCCTTATTATGATGCTCAGATTGTTCGTAAAGTCCTAAGGTCTCTTCCTAAAAGCTTTAGGTCCAGACATGATGCTATCGAGGAGGCTCAAGATCTAAAATAATTGAATCCCGATACATTAGCTAGAAAATTGCGAACGTTTGAACTTGAGATGAGGATGGAGAACCCTGGGAAGAATAAGAGTGATGCTTTCAAGTCTTTATCTTACTCCTCTTCTTCCAAGGGTTCTAGAGAGGTTGATTACTCATTTATCTCAGATGATGATGAAGGTTCGAATATAGATTCATCAATTTCTTTTATTAGTCAGCAGTTTCAAAAAATCTTGAAGAAATGATAGTTTTAAAAACAAAAACAAAAACAAAAACAAGGGCAATCAATGAACTATAAACCGCGCCCTCATGATCGGGTCAAGACATATAGCCGACAGACCAACAGTGATACTGACCTTAATCAAGTTGAATGTTTTAAATATCATAAGTTTGGTCATTATGCCCATAGCTGTCCTAGTAAGAGATTTGACACTAATCATAAAGCTATGAATATCAGTTTTACTTGGGATGACAATGATGATTAACATGATAACAATGAGATTCATTCCCAAGTAGTTGATAATGGAAATTTTATTGCTTATCCTGCTCTTCTTACTTGTGGCAATAGTAATTTTGATGTCTTTGAACTTGAAAATTCTGATGAAAATTAGAGTAATCAAGAACAAGATGAGTTTGATGACCCGACTCTTAAGGATTTCTATGCTCAAACTCTCGCTAAGTGTATGAAACTAGGTATACATAACAAAGTCTTGAAAGACTAAGTTGATACACTTACATGAAAACTTCAAAGCAAAACTGAGAGTACAAGTCACGAGATAGAGGTACTTGAGAATGAGAAACATGCCTTAGTGATAAAGTTGTTTTTCTAGAAAAAGAAGTTAATGATGTGAAAGAGAAAATGAAATCAACTTTGGATGAACTTCGTTTGGCCAAGCTTGATGTAGTTTTATCTCAGTAGAAACTTGAGAAGTTCTGTCATGGGGCCAAGAACATTGATAAAATGTTATGTATGAGAAAGACAGACAGTGACAAGATGGGTCTAGGATACTCGAAATCTCTTCCGGGTGCCAAGACTCCCCAAATCATAAAGTTTGTGAAAGCAACTGCTGCTATCTAATTTCCTAAACATAACATGATATCCACTACTCATGATCATGTCCAAAGGGTTTCTTACTCTCAAATTTACTATTGTAGTCTATGTGGTAGAAAGGGACATATTGCATCGTACTATAGATTTGTTAGACCTTATCAATCATATGTTTGCCCTTTTGATGGATATCGATATAATTCTAATGCAATGTCTATTAGCGTGAAATGTGAGAATGTATCTAGATGGTTGCACAGGAAACTACAGGTCGAAGAACTCTTTGGAGCATTTGGTACCTCAGATAAGGTGTAAAGTTGTACTAACTGCCCTGAATGCTTTCAAGTTAGTTCAATGGTATATGGATAGTGGGTGTTCCCGTCATATGACTGGTGATGAATCAAAATTGTGTCACCTGGAGAGTATTCAGGGAGGTGATGTTACGTTTGGTGATAGAAGCACATCTCCTGTGGTTGGAAGGGGACAGGCTGAAGGACTTGGTACTTTGGTAATTAACAATGTTCTCTTGGTTAAGGGGCTGAAGGTGAATCTTCTGAGTGTCCGCCAACTATGTAATACGGATCATACTGTTACATTTTCCAAAGGTGGATGTGAGGTTTTGAACTCTCAAGGACAACGTGTGATGCATGCTGCTAGAACTGCTGATAATTGCTATGTTGTTTAACAAGAAGTTATACTATGTAACAAAGAAAAACTGAATGATGTGGAGTTATGGCATCAAAGGTTGGGACATATAAACTTCAATGATTTGTCCAAGATTACATGTAAAAAGCTGATCCAGGGAGTTCTAAAGTTGGGAAGATTGAGCAACGTGGTTTACGGTCCTTGTCAAGTTGGCAAGCAAACAAAGAGCTCTCACAAGAAGTCCAACAATATTGCTACTACTCGGACTCTTGAGCTAATACACATGGATTTGATGGGTTCTATGAGAACGGCATCCTTGGGAGGTAAAAAGTATATTTTGGTAATGGTAGATGACTTATCTCGGTATACATGGATAACACTTTTGAGAGAGAAGTCTAACACATTTGAAGAATTCTAAACTATATCACTTCGAATCCAAAATGAGAAAGATTGTTCTATTAATAAAATTCGAAGTGATCATGGAGGCAAGTTTAAGGATACTGGGGTGATTGAGTACTGTACTTCTAATGGGATTAAACATGAATTCTCTGCTCCAAACACTCCACCACAAAATGGAGTGCAGAAAGGAGGAATAGAGTTCTTCAAGAAATGGGATGTGTCTTTCTTCGTAGCAAGGATCTTCCGACACACTCTTGGGTGGAGGCCATTCATACTGCGTGTTATACTATTAATAGAGTATATCTAGGTCCACTTACTTTAAACAGGCCCTATAAATTGTGGTTTGGAGCGAAGCCGAATATCCATTATTTCCATGTTTTTGGAAGTAAATGTTTCATCCTTAGATGTCGAGAAAACATTGAGAAATTTGACTCTCGGAGTGATGAAGTCATTCTTTTGAGCTACTCAACAAATAGTAGAACATTTCGAGTCTACAATTTGAGAACCAAAGTAATGATGGAGTCCTGTAATGTGGTAGTAGATGATACTTGTACCATTGGTTCTACAGATGTGAGAGAAGATGACTGTACAACGGAAACTCTAAAGCCATCTACTGATATTCTTACATCGAGTCCTACATCAAAGAGTGATTCTTCATTGCCTACTCCACTACTACCATTTCCGACACCCCCTCCCCCTCTAAGTGTACCGCAACCCGGATGGCATCAAGTTCGTAAGGATCACTCACATACCGATATCATTGGGGAAGCTACTTCTCGGGTTCAAACTAGAAGCCAACACCATGAGACGGTTCACTATGTTTGTTATGTTTCAGTAATTGAACCAACCACGATAAAGGAAGATCTTTTAGAGGAATATTGGCTTCATGTAATGCTAGATGAGCTTCGGCAATTTCGACGTCAAGATGTTTGGGATTTGGTTCCACGTCCTTCAAGTGCAAATGTTATTGGGACTAAATAGGTTTATAATAACAAATATGACGAACTTGGGAATGTAGTTCGAAACAAAGCTCGATTGGTCGCTCAAGGGTAAAATCAAGTTAAAGGGGTTGATGTTGCTAAAATGTTTGCCCCTACTGCAAGACTTGAGTCTATTCGGTTATTGTTCGCTCTTGCTTGTAATAAAAAATTCAAGTTATATCAAATGGATGTGAAGAGTACGTTCTGAACGGGCTCTTAGAGAAAGAAGTGTATGTGTCTCAACCAAAAGGTTTGAAGATCCTCATCATCCCGATCATGTGTTCTACTTGAAGAAGGCTCTTTATGGTTTGAAGCAAGCTCCTCGCGCTTGGTATGAACGGCTTTCCAATTTCCTCTTAGCTAAGGGATTTGTTCAAGGGGGAGTTGATAAAATACTATTTATCTAACGGAAGGGAGGCGCGATACTAGTTGCTCAGGTATATGTAAATGATATTGTGTTTGGCTTTACTTCAAGTTCACTGACCTCTTCTTTTGCAGCTTTAATGAAAAGTGAATTTGAAATGAGCATGGTTGGGGAACTAACTTACTTCTTAGGTCTCCAAATACGACAAATGGATGGAGGAATGTTTCTTTCTCAATCTACATATACTAGGGATCTTGTGAAGAAGTTTGGCCTCTCTTCTGCAAAGCATGCTAGGACACCCATGAGTGCCACAACAAAGCTAAGTAAGGACTCGGCAGGTAAGGATGTTGATCAAAAGACGTATAGAAGTATGATAGGTAGTTTACTTTATCTTACTGCTACTCGACCTGATATTATGTTTAGTGTATATATATGTGCTCGTTATCAAGGTAGTCCGAAAGAGTCCCATTTACAGGCTGTTAAGCGTATTATTCGTTATGTATGTGGGACTTCAGATTTTGGCTTATGGTATTCACATGATACAAACTCCAAGGTTATTGGGTATTCTGATACAGATTGGGCAGGTAATGCAGATGATAGGAAGAGTACTTCTGGTGGATCCTATTATATTAGAAATAATCTTGTGGCATGGCAGAGCAAGAAGCAGAATTGCATTTCCCAATCCACAGCAGAAGCGGAGTATATTACAGCGGGAAGTTGTTACACTCAATTGATTTGGATAAAACAGATGGTGCATGACTATGGAATAGTTCAGGGGACAATATCAGTGTTTTGTAACAATACTAGTACGATCAATATCTCCAAGAATCCTGAACAACATTCCAAAACCAAGCATATCGACATTTGGTTCCACTTCATCCGAGATCTTGTTGAGCGCAAGATAGTCAGTGCTGAGTATGTTCCTAAAGAGAGTTAGTTAACCAATTTTTTCACCAAGCCGTTAGATGCTATGAGGTTTGACCTTTTGAGTCGGTCAATTGGTATCTTCTCAATTGATTAGGTATGTCTTTTCCTTCCTTTTTAGACTATTTTGGTCGATTATCACAGTGATATATGCTTGGTCAGATATACTTTATAATTTCATGTTAGGACAGCTCAGTATAGTGTTTACTTGGGTTTGATTTTTCTCACGGCAGTTGACTATCCCATGCTTAGGTAGATAGGCACTCAGTGATATTATACTTTAGGATATATGTAGAGACTTCGTACCTAATGTTATGTGAGGATCTGGCCTTCTTTATTAGCCTCGAGTATTTTGAAACGTACTCCTCCTTTTGATCTTGTTGTTTTGATCTTATTTCGTTTCCTTACTCAATTGTCAAATGGTAAGCTCAAGTTCAAGTTAGTTTAATAGAACAACCCATATTTTTATTCGAGGCAAAAAAGTGACTGTGTCCAACTGAAGATATGATAATAGGCATTTTATTGCTACACATTTTTGGTCTTTGTTATGTCTAACCCCATTTTTATCCACTTGCAGCCCTTTGTGCCTTAAAATATGCTTTTTTTTCTCCCAAAATTCCTTGTTTCTACCCATTTGTTATGAGATTGTTCAGTATAAAAAAAGGGGGAAAATGAGTATATGATTAATTTTTGGGGGAAGATGCAAAGAAGAATGACAAAATAAAAAAAAGTATATGAATGACATTTTAGTATCTCAATTCAAAAAAAAAAAAAAAAGGAAAGAAAAAGATATGAAGAGGTATTTACAGAAGATGTTTTTGACTTCAAGTAAGAAGTGGAGTTAGTATTACTGCAGTCTCAGAATGCCCACAAAATATCTACTCCATCAGTTGCCTACCTGTGCCTACATTATAACCTTTTCAAGACCTGCTTGACCTTGAGTTTAACACAACTAGTCTAGTAGAGATGAGAAATACGGAGTCTATATTTATTAACTTGACACCATTAGTGGCAAACGGGTTTCCTTTCCATGAGATCTTTCAGGTCACAGTGCTTTGTTTTTCTGATGAAATATGAGTCTTCGTGCATTATATTCATATTCATATTTCACACAGAGTGTTAGCTACTCAATTCTCAGCGATTTTGAGTGACCACCATGAGAGACAATGATGGGGGGAACCATGACATGATTCTTAATCCCCCAAATTGGTCAGCCTCTAAGTTAAGAAAATATCATAAGGAGGTGACACTTGATGAGGAAGATCTGTGTCTGCACCACTACGAGTTCAAGCCGATGTTTGCTATATTTACTGATCGTCGTTGGACGGGGATTTTTTGACCCCAGATCTCGTGTTATCCACGATTGGTCAGACTTTTTTATGCCTCTATCCACGATGTACAGAACACGAGAAATGATAAGAGTTTTCTAGTCTCCATAGATGGTTTAGAGCTTCACATTAGTTCGGAGGACATCCGGTGTGCTTTTGGTTTATGTGAGCCTGTTTCTACAAATACTTCATTTTTGGAGTGGCCTCCAGTTCTTGATAGGTTTCCTCCCAAGTGGGAGATTGAGGAGGAGCTTCTGTTAACAGGAAAGAAGAATGGTTTGTATCTCTGACGCAAGAATCTAAGCTACCGAATATATCTATTTTACATGATTGCACATAGGAACATTATTCCCCAAGTGGGGAATAAGAATGTTTTGGTGCGGTATATGCTATATTTGGCTTATATTATCCATAAGAGGCACAATGTGAACTTGGTACACATTATTATGCGTGAGATAATTTTGACGGCTAATCCGATTCTTCAAGCACGTACTTTGCCGTACAACAGATTTATCTCTCAGCTCTTGACGTTAAAGGGGTATGTAATTCGTGATGATGAGGTGGCAGACGAGAGAAATGAGTTGATTAACTCTCATTACTTGGTAAATAACATGAAACATATGCTAGCGGAGTTAGATTCTGAGTCAGACAGGAGTACAGAGGACTCAGAGACTGAGGCTATAGATGGTGTAGCTAGGCAAGCTGCTGGGCCATCTACTTCCATGCTTGATGTTCCGGCAGATGCTTCTCCTGGAGTGATCCTGCCTGATCTTGCTTCGATGATCACCTCTATGGAGTCTTGCATTGGTAGGCTAGAGTCTAGTGTTGGTACTCTGGTGAGTCACTTTGATATAATAGACACTCAGTTAGAGTCTTGATTTCAGTCCTTCAAGACTGATATAGATCGATTTCAGGCCTCTGTGGATGCATTGAGCAGTAGAGGGCGAGGTTCGCCGAGTGATCCTCCCGCAGCAGATACAGTTGAGGGGTCTTAGATCGTCTCTGTACTTTTTGATGATTTTTTTGTCTTTGTTCTCTTTTGGCATGCTTATTCTATTTTGGTGCTCTTTTTAACTTTGCTATGTATTAACAGTTTTCGTTTCATGGATTCTCTATTCAGCTTTAGTTATATGATCACTATATTCCATGATTTTTTCTTCAACCATTAGTGTTATATATATTTTGGTATGTTAAATATTTCCCCACTTACCCTTTGTTTTTCTGTGTCATAAAGGGGGAGAGATGCTTTTGAACAGGTAAGTGAGTTTTGTACTCTGAATTCCTTATTTTTGAATGTGAAAGGGTACATTATGTATCTTATTTAGTGTGCAGGGATTACAGAAGATAGTTGCCTTGTGGATGGATGTTCAGTGAGTGAGTCAGTCCATAGAGTCTATTTTTTTCTCTTACCTAGTTCTAGTTTTGACACAAAATGAACCAAAGGGGGAGATTGAAACATCCATTTTGAAGTTTGTTTCATTTAGTGTCTAGTATAGGTGTTAGCACTATCTCGTGGTTATCCGTCTTCAGTGTGTGTATGTGGAGCGACTACAACTCGACTAACACTGAACATGTATGTGGGTTTCTATCTCTTCATTCTAGAATATCAAGCCCTGAGTATTCTAAGGAGACTGAAAAGTATGGAAAATGTCCGTTTTATGAAAAAATAGAGTTTATTGAAAACAAGAAAAAATATTCGAATATTTTATATCTTGCCCGAATATTTTTGAGCAGTATAAAAATATTTGAATATTTTCTAATCTTGCTCGAATATTTTTTTCCTGATTAAATTTTATCAATTTTTGAATATTTTCTAAACTGTCTATTTTTGTCGACAGCAGAAAAATATTCGAATATAATAAAATTTATTTGAGTAAGAATCGCGAAACTCAGTTTTTAAAAAAAAAGGAAATTTGTCCTTTCTTTTAACTTAACTTTTTTAAAGCCTATTTTTTTAAAGGGCTTGCTTTTGAGAGTGAAGAGAGATCTTCTTTGAGAGATTCAAGAGAGAATCAAATCACTCAAATCTTGAATCAATCTATTGATCAAAAAACCCTATTCATGCATTGAAGAACTTGAGCGATTCAAGACTTGGAGCTTCGACGAGAGATTGAAACGAGGCGTTGTGAGAACGCGGGATTGATTGCAAGAAGATTACTTAGAAGAAGGATAACCATGAGAGGTGCTAATCGAGTCTATAAGTGATTAAATTCTTGTAGTTCTTTTTCATATAGTGGATTGTTTAGTTGTCGGGGATTCGACAACGGCCTGTAAGTTTTTCTCCTGAGAAAGGTTTTCCCACAGGGTTAAAAATTGTTGCATGCTTCTTTAATTTCAAACTACTTGTTTGACATTAGATAATTGGATTAACTTGATTTAAGTTTATCTTAGGCCATTAATTCAGAGGAATTAGGACCTGACGATTTAGACCTAAAACAATTGAAATTAATTAGTCTCAAGCGTCTAGGAATTTCACCATCCACATTGCTAAAAGTGTTATTCCTATTTGGCCTTTTTGCTTCCCCTGGTAATGCTTTTTGTACAGGTTGACTGCTGATGCATGTGAGTGTAAGATATTGTGAGCAAAAACATATACTTATGTTGTTGAATCTCCCTTGGAACAATTAACAACGCCAAAAGGATAACTGTAGCGTTCAGATGGAAACATTCCTAAATCATATCCTAGGAGTATTTGTATGTTTGGTTCATTAAATGTACTCCGAGATTTGACCATGTCTCCAAAATCCTTAAAGATGATGTCGGCGTATGCAGTGAAATCCTCAATTATTTTTGGGCTTAAGAGTCTGTTGTACTCATCTTCTAGTACCTGGGGATGATCGAAATGGCTGAGAGTGACGTGAGGTTTAATTCCATGGGCGATAAGTTCATTGATGTGATTATTGTAGTAATTCAATCCTTTCAGATTAACAGCTCCTCGTCCATCTGGAATGAGCCTTGACCAGGAGATGGACATTCTGTAGGCATCCAATCACATATTGTGCATTAATTTTATGTCAGCCTTGTATTTGTAGCATTGGTCTGATCCAATGTCCGCGTTACTCTTGTCCGCAACTTTTTTAGCATGGGTGAAAGTATCCCAAATACTTGCTTTTCTTCCATCTTCTGATGCTGCTCCTTCAATCTGGTAAGCCGATGATCCGCCACTAAACACAAAGTCTTGTGGGAAACCATTTCTGTTGAAGGTAGACGTGGTGGCAATTATATCATTGTTGTTGTACTCCCTTGCAGATGCTCCTACTAACAGTAGAAGAAGAAGAGGCACCTGATGGAAAGAGTTGGATGGTTTTACCATCTTTACCTGGGACTGAGAAAGAAGAAGAGCAAGAGAAAGAGCAAGAGCAAGAGCAAGACAGAGTAGTAGTACATAGTTGTTCACAATGGACGGTTAAAGATGCTTTGACAAATAGTAAAATCTAGAATGAAATCATCCAAAGTTTACATAATCGAAGGTATAGATATACTCATATCTGTACGCATTTTTCTTTACCCATATTTTTTTCTTCCTTTATTCATGATTTCTAGTAAACCGTTAGAATGAGGTTTATGATTGCTCAATCTTTTATCTCATAATCTCGATTCATGTACTTTGTTGCATTTATGGTATCTTAGTTAAGATCCTTTGTATGCTATTTATCTACATGAGATCAGTTCCCTGATGACTTAACTTGTAAACTTATAAAAGTAGTGATAAGTGATCTTAGTTCTTTGAATGATTTCATGCATTTTCCAGTTAATTTGTTAATTTAACTATTCCTTTTAATTTTGCCGATGATGCAAAGGAACTCCTAGAAAGATATAAAACTCTCGTGCCCTTGCTCAATCAATGGCCTTAATAATCAGATTCCAATTCTAGCTCCAAGCATTTATCAGGGCATGAAAGTTTGATCAGGTCAGTTACACCCTTGAGGTTGATTGCTATTTATGTTTATTTGTTCATGCAAGACAGAGAATTCGCGTTCCACCATTCTCACATTTCCACCATTTTGTTGCTATAGGATATTATGTTTGACCCTTATGTTTGTAATGCTTGCATGATACTATATAAACCAGACCAAAATGCTTAATATCACATAGTAAGATATGAACCAATTAGCATATATAAATATACGCAATATGGTAAAGAGATGATTTATTATTTCAATGCTTATATAAATATATTTTTTGACTGGACTTATTTCTTGCGTATTTTCTATTACTATCTTCAATAATTGGCATTTGCAGATTCGAGATAATATATGCTGGAGAGCTATTAGTGAGTTGGGCACTCGGACCAATTTAAATTGTTGCACCAAGTGGTATTTACATATGTATTGCATTTATTTTGCCTCTTATTCAACTTAAATTCTATATAAATGTATTATTAATAATGAAGGCACAGGGAAGGCAGTAAAATGCTAAATAAAATTGAAAAGGAAGCTAGGGTTTTGGTAGACCCCCATCACGCTTTATTAAATATGAACAAATTTACAATCTAGGATACTTTTTTCTATTTGGATCTGCTATACTTAAGTTAAGAAGAGGTTGAGGGAAAATATAAGGAAAAATACATAGTCTCCTATGATGTCCATTAGTAAAATACTAAAATGATATACAGAGAGGTTATTGTACTTTCCCTTTTTCATGTGAGATTGGTTTTTAATCAGTGGGTCCACATTTTTATGGTCTCAAAGGACCTTGCTATAACTTATGCTTAAGTGTAAATACAGTAGTATTCCCATATGCTTGTATAAACCTAAGATGTTATTCGGTGACCCCTATTATATTTATGACAAGGTAAGAATCAAAATCATTTATTAGTCACAAAATGAAGTTTTAAGTCATTTAGGCATTTGACAGACTTTTTTGAGAAAGAAAACTCTCTTATTGTAAGTCATAATCCCCTAAAAGTCATATGGAACTCGCCGGACCATACGTTGACTGCATGATTCTCTCTCTTCAGAGTTTCCTGAACCTTACAAAAGCCATTTTATTGAATGTTTGATAGAGTTTGCCGGAGGTGACCTGAATTTTTGTGTAATCCAACTATTTTTCTCCCCTATCTTTCCTATTCATCTATATTCAAGAGGCTTTTTTGTAAGCGTGTCATTTTATGTCACGCCCCAAAATTTAGTAATCGGTAGCTAGACCAATTACTGAGATTCGAGGATGTGCAGGTCGGGGAATCCAAAGATTCGCCCAACGAACAACCGAGCTGTAGATAAATTTTGGTCCAGTCATTCACAATAATATCACAATAGAGTAATAAGGAAAGACAGAAACAACAGAAGACTAAGATAAGAATATCTAAACGTAAGATTCTACAAACCTCTACACAGCAAGCCCAACAGTAATAACTGGAGAATGAGCCTCCAGCTCAGCATCCCAAAGAATTCCACAGCAGCAACTAAAACCTGAAACAACCTGCCACTGAAAGGGGGATGCGAGAGTGAGCAAACAACGAGCTCACTAACTCCCAAGAATAGCTAAACGATTATACTAACTAATGAGATGAATATAATAATGATAATAGGATATAATAATATCCAACGATAAACAATATGCATATCTAAATATATACAGGATGCCTAATAGGTATCTAATAGGTACATAACTAGTCTAATGATTACACGTAACTATACTATAATTATACATACACATCTCGAGCAAAGGAGTGCTAAGACTATAACTACACTCCAGTCCCAAGGACTACTAACTACACTCTAATTACAACCGAGGCCCTCAGCGCCACAAGCGACTAACCTACCTCAGAAATACAATCACACACGAGGGTAAACACCCTCAACTCACAATAATCCAGCAGGGTTACCCAAACCCCAACCGAGCACAACTCTGAAGCTATCACAAGCTGGGCGAGGTCGCCCAGAACCAAATACCAGCCTAAAACTCACAATAACTAACCATATTAATTAACCTAATAGATTAAACAGATACAGAAGATGGAGGAATAGGTGTAGAGAAGAGAGGAGTATGCAGAAGGAAGATGAATCTAATTACATCCCAAATCAATTAGGAGAAGAGGAATTCAAATAAGAGGAGAAAAATATGATGAACTAGGATAATCCCATAATTATCCCAATGCAATGATATGTTATGATGATGATATGATGGAAAAAGATAATCTTATGATTATCCCAAGTACAAAAGATTCTATATTAAACATAATGTAAAAAGGGTTAAGGATTTCTATCAGAAGAACCTATGAATTGGAAGTATGCAGAGATGCAATGATATGCTTAAAGATAATGATGATGATGATGTGTTATGATGCAAAATGATTTAGCGATGTCAACCCAAAGGGTTTGCCCCCATGACTAAAGTGGGCTAACAACTGCTTAAGAAGGATTACCTTAAAGGACCATTATGGATACAGGTACGACTTTTTCTAAGCTGACCAGGCTAGGGGAACTACACTGGGTGTTACGAGCACCCCAAGGAATCCACATCCTTACCACATACAAGGAACCACAGTCCTTTCCATACACATGTCACATATAATATGGGCTAGGGGGATGTATTCGATCGCAATAAGATAAGAAAATATATTATCTATGGAAGTTAGCAAAAATCCTAAAGACTGAAACACAACTGCTGCCAACACAGCCATCACACAATAGGATAACCACCTGCCTGAGAGCGTGGTAACATAAGCAAACACAGATGCTCTCCTGTGACTCAGTTGCACCATCTAAACCTAGGTAAAATAGCAACTTAACCGTCACGACATCTAAGCAACATCAGTCTCTAAGATTCCTCAAAGCAACAAGATTGCCATCAAGTACTATAGTACTTTAGCTGTCAACACAGACTAGTACTCATGGGGTGACCTGTAAGTATCCAACAAGTAGCCAACAATCCCTAATAACCGAACCACATCACAATCCTCCTAATCATGTACATAAGTCACCAGTACGGATGTACAGGAATCCACCAGGTCTGCCTATACCCTAGGTAACAATCTCTGCGAATAGATGCTCGACGGTGACAGTTTCCCTATACTGATGTGACAGTCCACCTCAGCAGATTCCAACATCACGGGTGGCGTACAACTTCATAAAAAACCTGGCTCAACCGCGTACCTCACTGAGCCATGCTGTCTCCCTGCCTCCCAGATAACGGAAGGGAACACAGCCCTATAAGCCTCATCTCGGGGAAAGAAGGCTTGACGAGTAAGCTCTATTAGCTCTAAGAATCATGAGAGCAATAAGTGCTACAACACGATAAGCAAGCAATCCTAAGGCAAACTATCAGAAGTTCATCATCCACGACCAACCACCACGGACAAGCCATCTGCTTACCACCAACTACTAATAGTCCAAGAGATTCCACACTCCCACAGGGAATCTAGCATTCCAACCAACCACCAATCACAACAATAGTGCTCAAGGACCAGGCCTCGAGAACACAGAGTACACCTAGGCTAATCTTAAGACAAATCAAAACAATAGCAGGCAAGGGAACGAGCTCCGAATCGAAGACCACGTCTTACTGAAGCTATGTCGCCCCAAGACTACCCTGGAACCAAGCCTAGCAACCTAAACTAACCAAGGTGCAACACTATAAGGTGTGAACTATAGTCTCCGAACTATACTATCTCAGAGAAATGGCGGCTAAGCCACAGCCATCCATTCATCTCCACTAATAGCCAAACCTAGTTATTTGTGCCCTGAAACAAGCTGGGCACCCTAATAACTAGCCAAAGATACCATACTCAATATATTATATATATCTATATATATATAGCGACACTGAGGCGCCATAACACATTGAGAAATGCCTTTTCTCTCTACCTTAACGAAGAAAAGATTCGCGATAACCACCTCCAATGAAATTGATCTAAGAGGGATTTCAGGAGTGATCTTCACATCGACGACAGCAGAGAATAACCTCCTCTGGCTAATCATAACCTACAGGTTCTATCTAGTAGTTAAACTCATATTGTCGCGGGTTTTACTAACTTATCAAACCCTTAAATACTCTCGTTTAAGGTATGCTAAACGGATAACCCGTAAAGGTGTCCTAAGCAATTAACCCAATATAAACCTAATCACAGATATAATATATTATACTTGGCATTTCTATAACTCACCAATCAGGATAATAATCTAGTTATTCAGGAAGATAAAACTCTCCTGATAATAATCCAAGTTCGGCAGAAACCAACTAGGAAAACCGAACCTAAGATTGACGACGAGGCAATCAGAATAACGAACAAGCTACCACAACCAATAACAACAACAAGTAAACAATCAATTTAAGAAAACGACATCAAAACCAAACTCTAGAAATTAGACCTGCGCCGAAATTGAGCGAAAAGAACGGAAAAGGAATCGGGAATTACTTATCGAAGATAGGAGCAAAGCTTGCGATGAAGCGGGCGAAGAATCCTCGATGCGATGGGGAAGATTGGATTAAGAGTAAGGAGGAAAGAGGAATAGGCTAGGGAGAGGAGAGAGAGAAAAAAATGGGGAAGTGAAGAAAAGAATGATTAAAAAAAAAAAACTTGAAAACGCGCCTCTGTTCGAAAAGGAAATGATCCTGTTCGAACATAGTGAAGTGTATTCGAACAGAGACAAATCCTGTTCGAATAGAAAGTGGTCTATTCTAACACAAAAGGTCCTGTTCAAATAGTACTGCTCCTGCACCAAAAAATTAACCCTGAAAACATCACGGACCACCCCGGACACCCCGGAAACACCACAGACCACCACCACTACTACACAAACACTACTACAAGACCAACAAAGGTTTCTCAAGGAAAAAACACCACCTCCACCGCCTCACGGCTACCAAAATGCCTAAGCCTCCAAAAAGGAATCTTTTCCTCGGGAAACTCAGGAAACTTACAAGCCAATCCAACGACTTACCGCAACCACACCAAACCACACACACATCATACAAACATCACTACCAACCCATCTAGGGGTTCCCAAGGCCACAATGCCACCTCCTCCTCCGAATAACCTCTGAACCGCCAAAACTGCAAAAAGGAATCTAATAAGCTAAAATACCGAAAGGAATAAATGGATGCCTAATGGATAAAAGAGTATATGCGGAATATGAATGCAGAACTTAACGTGGAGGAATAATAATAATAATACTTAATAATAAATAAATAAAATAACCCAAAAATCCAGGATATTACAATCTACCCTCCTTACAAGAATTTTGTCCCAAAATTTAACATCACTACTAAAATATAGTATAACTCGTATGCAATGTGTACCCACTAGTAAGAATAATTTTGCAAAGCTGATAAAATAGAAAAACCCCTGAACTCTCAGTCAAGGCGCAAAACCAACCCTTACTAGTAAACAAACGATTAATCACAACTCTATTCGAGTAAATGCGATCAATAATGGCCCACGACATTAAGGTGAAAATAACATATCCAAGATCACGGTTAAAATATATTAATATATAATTTGTATAAAAATATATATAGTTTGATTATAAAAACAAATAGTTTAAGAATGCCAAATACATAAGGGGAAAGTGGAATATGATGTCCCTTTCCCTATATGAACAACGACAAAATCTGATGTGCATACGATCCCCAGTCTTATAACACGTCTGCTATGAGATCAGGTTCGCGACACAAGAGGTGGAAATAATCGGTTAAAATAATGCATTTCAGTAAATAATGAAAACTAATCCAAACGATTAGATCCAATATCCAAATCGATTTGGATTCAATTAAGGGCAAATACCCAAAATTCGATAAGAGAAGCACTAAAATGGAACACACGTCGAAACTACTACGACGGTAAACATAACGTCACCCAAATGGCGTAAAATAACAAATCCAAAATCGAAATCCAACACCAAAACGAACAGGAAATCCACTACCACTAGAAGCCAATCAAACACCATTCTAAGAATTCAAGATAAACATCTTGAGTCCTCTAAATCTACAGCAAAAGCCTACATACTAGACCTATACTAGAAGCCTACACGCAGAAGGTCTCAAGAGACCAACTCTCTAACCAAACATGCGAATAGAAACACAGGACACCAAGGAATCGTCTTAACTCGCTCTAAGAATAACTCAACCTATGAGTGCTAGACACAGAGATTGGAGATAACCTAGAGCTCTGATACCAAGTCTGTCACACCCCAAAATCCTGTAATCGGTAGCTAGACCAATTACTGAGATTCAAGGATATGCAGGTCGGGGAATCCAAAGATTCGCACCACGAACAACCGAGCCGTAGACAAATTCTGGCCTAGTCATTCACAATAGTATCACAACAGAGTAATAAGGAAAGGCAGAAACAGCGGAAGACTAAGATAATAATATCTAAACGTAAGATTCTACAAACCTCTACGCAGCAAGCCCAACAGTAATAACTAGAGAATGAGCCTCCAGCTCAGCTCCCCAAAGATCACCACAGCAACAACTAAAATCTGAAACAACCTACCACTGAAAGGGGGATGCGAGAGTGAGCAAACAATGAGCTTAATAACTCCCAAGAATAGCCAAACGATTATACTAACAAATAAGATGGATATAATAATGATAATAGGATATAATAATATCCAACGATAAACAATATGAATATCTAAATATATACAGGATGCCTAATAGGTATCTAATAGGTACATAACTAGTCTAATGATTATATATAACTATACTATAAATATACATACACATCACGAGCAAAGGAGTGCTAAGACTATAACTACACTCCAGTCCCAAGGACTACTAACTATACTATAATCACTACCGTGGCCCTCAGCTCCACAAACGACTAACCTACCTCAGAAATACAATCATACACGAGGGTAAACACCCTTGTCTCACAATAATCAAATAGGGTTACCCAAACCCCAACCAGGCACAACTCTGAAACTATCACAAGTTGAGCGAGATCGCCCACAACCAAATACTAGCCTAAAGCTCACAGTAACCAACCAGACTAATTAACCTAATAGATTAACCAGATACAGAAGAGGGAGGAATAGGTGTAGAGAGGAGAGAAGTATACAGAAGGAAGATGAATCTAATTATACCGTAAATCAATTAGAAGAAGAGGAATTCAAATAAGAGGAGAAGAATATAATGAATTAGGATAATCCCATAATTATCCCAATGCAATGATATGTTATGATGATGATATGATGGAAAAAGATAATCTTATGATTATCCCAAGTACAGAAGATTCTATATTAAACATAATGCAGAAAGGGTTAAGGATTTCTATCAAAAGAACTTACGAATTGGAAGTATGCAGAGATGCAATGATATGCTTGATGATAATGATAATGATGATGTGATATGATGCAAAATGATTTAGGGATTTTAACCCAAAGGGCTAGCCCCTATGACTAAAGTGGGCTGACAACTGCTAAAGAAGGATTACCTTAAAGGACTATTATGGATACAAGTACGATTTTTCTAAGCTGACCAGGCTAGGGGAGCTACACTGGGCGTCACGAGCACCTTAAAAAATCCACATCCTAACCACACACAAGGAACCACAGTCCTTTCCACACACATGTCACATATAATACGGCCTAGGGGGATGTATCCGGTCGTAATAAGATAACAAAATATATTATCTATGGATATGAGAAAAAATCCTAAAGACTGAAACACAATTGCTGCCAACACAGCCAGCACACAATAAGATAACCACCTGCCTGAGAGCGTGGCAACCAAAACTAACACAGATGCCCACCTGTGACTCTGTTGTACCATCTAAACCTAGATGAAGCAGTAACTTAACCGTCACAACATTTGCAATATCAGTCTCTGAGATTCTTCAAGGCAACAAGATTGTCATCAAGTACAACAGTACTCTAGGTGTCAATACATACTAGTACTCATGGAGTGACCTACAAGTGTCCAACAAGTATCCAACAATCCCCAATAACCGAACCGCATCACAATCTTCCTAATCATGTACATTAGTTACCAGCACGGATGAACAGAAACCCACCAGGTTTGTCTACACCCAAGGTGATAATCTTCACGAACAGATTCTCGACAGTGATAATTTCCTATACTGATGTGACAATCCACCCCAGCAGATTCCAGCATCACAGGTGACGTACAACTTCATAAAAAACCTGGCTCAGCCGCGTACTTCACTGAGCCATGCTGTCTTGCTGCCTCCTAAATGACAGAAGGGAACACAGCCCTATAAGCCTTATCCCGGGGAAAGAAGGCTTGACGAGTAAGCTTAATTAGCTCTAAGAGTCATAAGGACAATAAGTATCACAACACGATAAGCAAAAAATCCTAAGGCAAACTATCAAAAGTTCAACATCCACGACCAACCACCACGGACAAGCCATCTGCTCACCACCAACTACTACCAGTCTAGGTGATTCCACACTCCCACAGGGAATCTAACATTACAACCAACAACCAATCACAATGACAATGCTCAAGGACCAGGTCTCGAGAAAACAGAGTACACCTAGGCTAATCCTAAGATAAATCAAAATAATAGCAGGCAAGGGAACGAGCTCCGAATCGAAGACCACGTCTTACTGAAGCAATGTCGCCCCAAGGAGCTACACTATAAGGTGAGAACTATAGTCTCTGAACTGCACTATCTCAGAGAAATGGCGGCTAAACCACAGCCTTCCATACATCTCCACTAATAGCCAAACCTAGTTACTAGTGCACTGAAACAAGCTGGGCACCCTTATAACTTTCCAACAATACCATACTCAATATATATTATATATATAGCGACACTGAGGTATCGCAACACACTAAGAAATACCTTTGTTCTCAACCTCAGCGAAGAAAAGATTCGCGATAACCATCTCCAATGAAATCGATCTAAGAGGGATCTCAGGAGTGATCTTCACATCGATGACAGCAGAGAATAACCTCCTCTGGCTAATCATAACCTACAGGTTCTATCTAGTAGCTAAACTCACATTATCACAGGTTTTACTAACTTATCAAACCCTTAAATACTCTCGTCTAAGGTATGCTAAATGGATAACCCATAAAGGTATCCTAAGTAATTAGCCCAATACTAACCTAATCACAGATATAATATATTATACTAGTCATTTCTATAACTGACCAATCAGGATAATAATCTAGTTATTTAGGAAGATAAAACTCGCCTGATAATAATCCAAGTCCGGCAGAAACCAACTCAAAAAACCGAACCTAAGATCGACGATGAGGCAATCAGAACAACGAACAAGCTACCACAACCAATAACAACAACAAGTAAACAATCAATTCAAGAAAACAACATCAAACCCAAACCCTAGAAATCAGACCTACGCTGAAATCGAGCGAAAAGAACAGAAAAGGAATCGGGAATTACTTTCCGAGGATAGGAGCGATGCTTACGACGAAGTGGGCGATGAATCTTCGATGCGATGGGGAAGATTGGATTAAGAGTAAGGAGGAGAGGGGAATATGTTAGGGAGAGGAGAGAGAAAAAAAGGGGAAGTGAAGAAAAGAATAATTAAAACCCAAAAAAAGCTGAAAACGCGCCTCTATTCGAATAAAAAATGATCCTGTTCAAATATAGAAAAGTGTATTCGAACAGCGACAAAGCCTGCTCGAATTGAATGGGGTCTATTCGAACAGAAAAAGTCCTGTTCGAACAGAACTGCTCCTGCACCCAAAAAATAACCCCGGAAACACCACGGGCCACCACCACTACCACACAAACACTACTACAAGCCCAACAAAGGTTTCTCAAGGTAAAAACACCACCTCCACCGCCTCACGGCCACCAAAACGCCTAAGCCCCCAAAAAAATTATTTCCTCGGGAAACTTCGGAAACCTTCCGGCCAATCCAATGACTCACCGGAACCATACCAAACCGCACACACATCATACAAACTTCACTACCAGCCCATCTAGGGGTTTCCAAGGCCATAACGCCAATTCCTCCTCCGAATAACCTCCGAACCGCCAAAACTACAAAAATGAATCTAATAAACTAAAACACCGAAAGGAATAAATGGATGCATAATGGATGAATAATGGATGAAAGAGTATATGGGGAATATGAATGCGGAACTTAACGTGGAGGAATAATAATAATAATACTTAATAATAAATAAAAAAGATAACCCGAAAATCTGGGACATTACATTTTAGACCTTGCACCCAATCAAGAAGCTTTTTAAGTATCAAATTTTATGCCATTCGGTCATCTATGTTTTAACCTGTATAGTAGGTTATATTCAATATGTCTGATCTTTATTAGTTAGTATTAGATTATGTTGTATTGTACAAACACAAATTATCAAACTTTTTTTATTATGATATTTGATTTTAGCATATTGTTATATTCTGGTTTTTATCTTCTTCTTTTTAGGTATAACCAACTGGCATCAACTTTAGAAAAAGATGGCAAATAGGCTGACACGGATGACTATGAGTTGTTGTCTCTGTAAGGCTTCCCCCCTATGCTTCTTTGTAATAGTACAATAATTTATCGCTAATATTTGTATTGCTTACTAAGAGCATCTTTGATTTAACAAATTTTGCTAGCCTGACTTTATTTGCTTAGTCCTTAGAATAGCTATAATTAAATAAAGCTTGTATTTTAGGATTCCACTAATGTTTTGTCCGCCTTTTATTCAGTTACAAGAGAAGTTGAAGCATGCCTATGAATTAGGTACATGAATGTGAACACCAAAGTTACTCAATATGAGATAGAAGTCTTAGTTACTTTTTTGTGATAATGAGACTAAAAATGAGTTGACGATGATGATGAGAAGCTACCTATTTTATGATATGGGGAAATGGATTTCTTTTTTTCCTGATTATAAAAACTAATAGATTCTTCTGATGCCAACTCATTCCTTTCCTAATTTGGGTCTTTTTTTCATCTTGGTTTTCTTCCATTTTTTAATGCTGCTCCTTCAATCTGGAAAGCCGATGATCTGGCGCCAAACACAAAGTCTGGTGGGAAATCATTTCTGCTGAAGGTAGACGTGGTGGCAATTATATCATTGTTGTTGTACTCCTTTGCAGATGCTACTACTAACAGTAGAAGAAGAAGAGGCACTTAATGGAAAGAGTTGGATGGTTTTACCATCTTTGCATGGGACTGAGAAAGAAGAAGAGCAAGAGCATGGCAGAGTAGTAGTACATAGTTGTTCTCAATGGACGGTTAAAGATGCTTTGACAAATAGTAAAATCTAGAATGAAATCATCCAAAGTTTACATAATCGAAGGTATAGATTTACTCATATCAGATGCCTACTCATTCTTTTGCTTACATTTCTAATGCTTGCGTGTGTAACATGATATTATGCCTAACAAACTTACGTTTCTAATGCTTGCAGGGTTCTATGCAAACTAGTTCAAAAAGCTTGATATCACATAGTAAGATCTTAACCCATTAGCTTTTACACTTGAACGTTGTTCTTTTTCTCAAGTCTAATTTAGCTTACGAAGTTTACAAATTATTTTTGGCATTTTCCCATTGCAGTGAGGAGATTTCTTATCCGTAAGAAGATGAGTTACCATTGGAGGATACTTTTTGGCATATATTTCTTTGATTTATGTAATTTTCTAAGATATTATGATAATATATTGTGTATTGTTATATAATGATGTCACTATTTTGTGTAAATATTCTTTGGTGGTTACGAGGCAATTTTTTTTTCTTTGTAAATTTTTTTTAGCCACGGTTGGGTGCGTAGTCATTGACATGTAATAGCTACAGAATGGTCATGTTTACTCTTTGTAATTAGCCACGGTCATATTCGTACCAAAAGTGATGCAATAGCCACTGCCATATTCGTGCCAAAAGTGATACATTAGCCACAGACATTTTCGTGCCAAAAATTATGCAATTGCCATGGTCAAGTCTGTGGTAGAGTATTAGCCACACCATTAGTTTACATGACCCTAGGCATGGGTATAGCCATGGAAAATGGTTTTAGCCACGGCCAGAGCAGTGGCCATTGACATTAATTCTAGTAGTGTGAAAATTTAGCTTTTCTGGTCCTTATCTTCTCTGGAACTTTTTATTTATATAGACTTTACCAGCAGCTCGTTATCATGTAGAAGCATGTTCTCTGAATAATGAGGTAAGTGGTAGTTGAATGTCTAACTATTTAGTTCGTGGGAGACATGTGTCTTTAACTAGTTCATACTTTGTTATAGTGTTTGATCTACGTTATTTATCAGTTTTTGGCATAGGTGGCGATGTTGACTATACATGTCACATGTGTAATGCATGAGTCTGATATCGAGGTAGTTCGAGTTAGGACTAGGTCGAGGGATAGGTCCTCGCCCCCTCGCAACCGAAGGCACGCATGGCTTTGGTTGAGAAAAAAATTGTTGAATGTTGATGCTGGAAGTTATAAAGGTATGATGTATTGATAGAGAATTTGAATGGTTGGGTACTCGATATTTATTTATGGAAGACAGTATTTGGCATTGATGATGATAGAAAGAATTGATGTACTTTGACGTTTGAGGTTCCCATATTGGTTTTACTTTGAATGATGACTGCTTTGGAAGCATATATTTGCATTGAATGTGTATTTGATATAAATAGAACCTATACTGCAGCTTTTATCGTATCTATGAAAGTACCTTATTGCTGTAATATCGTCTGTGTACTCTGATTAAATAATGGTGAACACCCAACGAATGGTGTATGAAGAAAGAGTGGCTACGGAATTTTAAAGGCTGAAGAAGCGTTACTTTGGCAATCAAGCACTGGAGAATTTTACACCCATTCCAGTACCACTGGCTTATCATGGGATGACGGAGAAAGAAGCGTCTAAAACTGAAGATGATTTTTACCATATGTGGAGGTTTCATTAAGTGGTTATGTCCGGGGAGCATCGTCTGAGATGTCTTTACATATTGGTGGAAGACAAGGCTGAGGAGGAAGATATGGAGGCCGGTGTGCATGCGAGGCATTACTACCGGTATCCTTCGAGGGACTGGGTTCTAAAGTAGGACCTCCTTTAATCCCTACTAATTCTTAGTTGGTGGGGGTTATGGAGGAGGAGACGGCGGTGGTGGTGAAGGGATTTTTCTTCCACATAATCATTATCCCTTGTCGTGAAAAAGTTCCTCCTTCTGAAGGCTGATTCAGGTACTGATACTTTAGCTTCCCCAACTTCTTATAAAAGTAAATGGTGTGAAGGAGCGTCTGGACCTTTCTTGTAGAAGATTTTAGGAATGAAACAGTGCTAAAAACTAAATTATAATGTAACCTGTAGATCGATATGTAGAAATATCTTAAAGAGTTATTATCTGTAAAGTGTTCAGCAAGTAATATTCGAGTTAATGAAAAGTTAGTTGTGCAAAAATTGTATTGATAGATAGAATTAGCTATTTTTACTGAAATCGAGCTAAAAGAAATATATATGTTAGAGTTTAAAAATGTAATTTTCAGAAGTTGAACTAAAAAATTAATTTTATTAGTCAGACTGCTGAAAATATATGTGAGGATGTAAATATTGATATATTTGAAGATGTGTATCGAACTGATTAGATTCCAAGAATCGTACTTGGAGGAAAATCCTTACAGCGAATAGAATATGTAGGAATTGAAATATCGAGCTATGGAGATATTATTGGAAATGTATTACAGGGGGAAGAAAATGTAAAAGTTTGTTCGAAACGTTGATGGACGAATTCAAGAAAGACAATTTGTAAAGATAAGTTTAAATAACTTTCAATCATGATCTTAGGGTTTCCAGTTATGGAAAATACAAATTTATACTATATACGGAATGTGGGGGATTTGATGTTATCTCTAATAGGGGTATAAATAATGTTTGAAAGGTCAAGTAGAGAAGAGGAAGCAGTGAAAATGGTGAGGAATCAGTCTCAAAGAGCTCGTCACGCGTCAGAGGGGCATTTAGCAATTAAGATTGTTGAAGTGCGAGAAAGGATTTTTAAGCCGTTAGATTACAACACTAACTTGCCTAAAACTGAAATCCAGTTCGAAGGATTGGACGTGAGCGCGAAGGAACGCGAGATTGGGCGTCACTTTTACTTAAAAATATTTTGAAAAGTAATTGTGGAGCCTGAAGCTCGAAAAGCTACTGTGAGGCAAATTACTGTGGAAGAGATAGGTGAGGAAGATGAGTGGATGACTGGGGGGGAACTGATGAGGTGTGGCGCTCTAGGGAATCTTGGAAGCTTCATGTGTGATTATATTTAAGGCAGTGAGCTGAATAGGTCGAATAACTGTAATTGGAACATAGTAGAATGTTTATCTTGAATTTGTTCCTATTTTGTTGTAAATGCTGTTGGGAACTGCTGTGAAAAAAAAATTAAATTTTAAAATTTGATGGTATTGAAAATGACGTCAGTAGTTCTATAAGTAACAAAAGTAAGAATGGTAAAAGCAGATTAGTTTTGATTTTTATCTTTTGTGTAAAGATAGAAAAAGTTTAATTGCGTGTGAGTATTGAGTCATCATATGTGCGGGAGGGTCTGAGAGAGATTTGGTTAGGAAAGAGAAAATTATATTACAATATAGAATGTGACGTAATGATGGGAAGGCATTTTTACCAAAATGGTATGGAAAGTCTGATATTAATTGTAGAATGGATGCCTCAGTTCCAAAACCAAGGGTGGCTCGTTCGAGGCCCAATAATTGCCAGCAGTTAGAGAGAGAAAGTATAAATAATAGTTTGCCTTCCTCATTTAAACGTTTATCAAACTCTAAAAAACAATAGAACAATGTGAGAGAAAAGAGAAAAACTTTTAGATATTCACGTAGGGAGTTAGATAGAGGTAATTTGTGTAGAAGGAAAAAGAAGGCTGAGGAGGTAGAGTCACGACAGTGGTTACGCAGCGTCCTGGTAAAAGAGGGAGTGAATGTTATTTTGGATTCATATTCAGACATTAAAGGTTAGTGATGGATTTTTTTGATTTAGTGAATGTGATGGTTTAAAATTTTGTTAGTTTTCAAATTTTGCAAATTTTGCTATTTGTAGTAAACATTTGAAAAACTTGTGTGATTTGTATGTATAAAGATATATGTATGCATATGTATAACTGATGTGTATGTGTCAAAGTATAGAAAATAAATAATGATTAAGAACATAATGGAATACCTGGACCTGCATGTAGAGTGAGGCGTGAGGAGAATATGATATAGAAATAAACCTCATCCTCAAGCCTATCTCTGATATGAAGGTGTCACCTGAGATGGAGACGTCGACCTCTGGTCGCACAAAGGAGTCTAAAAATGTAGAAGTTGTAGATGTAGATTTTGAGGGGGAGGATGAAGTATAATTTATTGATTTCCCTGGTAAATTGTGTTCTCCAAAATCTGATGTATTCAAAGAATTCTATAAAGTGAAAAACACTTTAGGTAGGTAATGGGGTAATGTTGTAGAGCATGCCGGTAGATTGTTTAGGGGTTATACTGTGTCGACTGGGGAAGTACATTTCTTCTTGTTGTCCGATTTAGAAAAGGAGAAATCGGATAGGAAAGTGGAGAAATCGATCTCCTTAGAGTATTTTGATGGGAATGTCCAAAGCGACCTAGAGGCATGACTTTTGTGGTACCTCACTCAGTTGGAATACGGACTGATGTTGCCTCTTAGCAATCTTGCTAAAGGTATTTTGAATACCATTGAGTCCTGCCCTGCCCAACTGAATGGAAATATGTGGGAAGTGATTAATGCTTGTGATAATCTGAATTGATTATGGGAGGAGAATGAGGTGCAGATGAGAATAAATTTTGAGGATGTTTTGCAGTATTATGCTATAAAATATTATATAGCGAGTGGAGACGCGTATTTCTATTCTAGTTCATCGCGGCCTCTGTTCTTTGATCTAAATTCTGCAGGTCGAGTTTGGAACGATAATGTAATATGGGTAAAAGGTGACTATCTTCAGAGAAGGGACAAGAAACCCATGAAACTTGTATATAGAATTTTGATGAAAAGTAGGTAATAGTGTACAATATCGAACTGTTGTAGTATAGGGTTGTTCTGAGGTTTAACAATTTGTTATGTTATGTTGCAAGTCCTCGATCCTAGGTAACTAGAAGATAATCGTTGTTGGATATTGTAGCTTGAGAAGGTGATAAGCTCGAGGTAGTTTTGAAGGAGCTCGGTATCAACAGAAACAAAAGGGCTAACAACAGGAGTTGGAGCTAGTAAGAAAAGAGGAGTGGACGGGGAAGAGTATCTGGTAGTGCTGAGGGAAATGGAAATGTCATTGGAGGACATTTCTGGAGGTACTACTTCAAGCAAGTTAGCTCTAAAGCACCCAAAAAAGAATGCTTTGAAGGGCGGCTCAGCCTCTGGTACCATGGTGAGTGGTGAGGTAGAGGGGCATATGAAAAAGAGGAGGTCTAATTCACCTGCTCCTGTGAGAGGGGCGAAGGTTGTGGAGAGCTAACCTTTTGAGGAAGACGAGTCGCTGGCTGTAGAGAATAGGCTGAGGCTGACAGCTCGAAGAGGAGCTGAGGAGCTGAATACCTCCGCACAGCTGAAGCTAAGTAGGGTGGTAAGTTGGTGACTTTATGATATTTGAACTTATATTTATATTTGAGCTAAAAATGTGTTGTTCAATTGTAAACTGCTCTAGCTCGGGAACGAGGAAGGATGGGTTGAGCTCGAGAGTGGAAGAGTCGAGCTCGAGAAGAAGGTGGCTCGACTTGAATCTGATTTGTCTTTGGAGAGGGAGCACTTGGTTACTGTGCTGGGCTTGCATAAGGTGTTGATATGCGAGCTTACTAATGAGGTATAAAAGAATGTGGATGAAGTTGATGTTTTTCGAGACAGACTCGGGCGGAAGTTACCAGAAGTAGGGTACACTGTTGCTGATCTCAAAGCCATTATAGTTGGTACCTACATCGAAGAGGATAATGTGGAGAAAGAACTCCAAGTTGATGATGGCTGGACGCAGGGCCGGATACGGTCTCTGCTAGAACTGATCTAGAGAACTGTGGGGAAGATAATGAGAAGGTAGAGCAAAGTAATTTGAATTTTGTTTGTGCATTTTTTTGTGGGGTTGAAAACTGTAACCGTATGGAATATTGATTTGTAGGATAAAATTTGGATAGGCTAAGAGATGTTTGTAAACATTAATATGTAGGAACTTAAGGATATGCGCCTCAGAATTGAAGAATTAGAGAAAGAGCTTGCTAAGGTGAAAAATTCCTCAGTATCCCTGTTAACTTCACAAGAAGAGCTACAGGTTAGAAAAGAGCAAGAAATATTTGACTTGTATGCTACGCTACTTTAGAGCTACACAGTAAAATTAGAAGATAGATATAGATCTCAAATGTGTTAGGAAATTAGGAGCCATAGTAATTAAGTATATTTAGATAATTTTAAAATATCAACAAATTATACGTAGAAATTGTGTCCCTTGAGAAAGGATGTAGATGTAATTACCATTGTTGTGAGATTACTTCTTAACTTGAGGTAGAAGTATGATCTCATCTCGTTGGCATTTCAGAAATAAAAATTTGTTAGAAATCTGTAAAGTTATCTACATTCTGTGTTGATTGTATCTGTGATATATTGTTAACTCGAGCTTGATAATACAGGTCGAATTAGAGACTGCTCGTTTGAGCGAACAACAGATGCTCCAATACAATCATGAGCTTGTGCAGAGTTTAATAGGATTAAAGAGGCATATGAAGATAGAGATGATCAATATGTTAAAGTACAGATCTAGTTCACTAAGGCGACAAAAACTATTGATGACCTGACGCATCTGGTCGAAGGTAAAGATGCTGAGATTAAAAAAGCACAAAGGGAGCTTGCAGAGGCACAAACTGAGATGGCGAAGCTAAAAAGTAGAGTAGATTCATTGACGGTGAAAGCTAAAGAAGCATATGTTGCTCAGTTTTTTATCAAGTCGTTAGAAGTGATAAAAAAAGAGTTACGGGACTTTGTGGCTAGTTTGAAGGGTCAAATGATCAGGAAAGTAAACGAACTTGAGAAGGCTTGAGCTGACCTGGTATGTTCTAAAAGTGCGTTGGAGTAATTAAAGATTGAAATGGTTAAGAAAGAAAATGAGCTTTTGAGAATGTTTGATCTGACCTGGCCCATTCCAGAAGTGTGGTTGTGCAGTTGAGTAAGGCCTTTCCTGCTAAAGATATTGATTTTTGGATGGTTCAAAAATGGTGTGATGAACTGAATAAGAGGGTGGTCAAATTGAAGGAGGATTTGACTATGGCCAATTCGTTTGTCAAGAAGGCTGAGGCTAGAGAGCGGTCAAAGAAGAAAAAAGATGATGCCGGGGTCTCGACCGCCTAAGGTGACACGGTTAACCCATCAGTTTGAATTAAAGAGCTTGAGGCAGATGTAGTTCGTATTCAAGCTTACGTAAGGAAAGGCATCGACCAACTAAGAGGGTGCGAGCACAAGCTAGATACTACTCCTCATAGAGGGCTTGAGTTAGAGAGGGTGATCAAGAGGAAGGATGAGTTGTTAAAAAAAGGTCATCTGGAGGGAAGTAATGTAAATGACTCAGAGTTGTTGGAGCTTCGTGCTCAATTGGAGAAGCTGAGAACGATGATAACAGTAGAGCAGGATAGCACGGCTGGGATACCTTAAGTTTGAAAGGGATACCTTGCATGACTATTTGGCATTCCGAGGTTGTATCTGCAATACAGATATAGATCGAGAAAATTGCTTGAGTGACATGGAAATGGAAGTAGGCTCCCGACCTACAGAATTAGTGAAGCATGGTAGGAATGTTGTCATTGCACGAGCACCAGATTTTATGACTGCACCAACTCCTTAGAAGTAGAAAGCATAACTAACTTCCCATAGGCAAAAAAGTACCTATAGAAGTGACCTGCAGTTTGTATGGTGTAGACATGTAAAGAGATAAAAGCTAGCTTTACCTTTACTTTATCTTGTGTCTGACAGAAATTATTGATTAAAAACAAGTATTACCTTCGTTTTAATCGTTGATATATAAATAAATGGGCAATTGAATGCTAGTATTACCTTTACTTTAATCTATGAGATTTAGTAGATTCTACGTGAGTAGAGAGTAATGTGGGAATTTTTTTGGAAGTTTTCATTGAGTAGAATAGAATGTATATTGTAAGGAGATTAAAATCTCACTTTTGGAATGTAAAGAACGAGAATAATGGAAAAACTATGGATTTAGGATTCAGATTCCTTTCACTGTCATGAGATAGTACAATCTAAGGCCAGTTTGGCCAACGATGAGGAAATGACCTTCCCAATTTTTGGCAAGATACTAAGCATGTGCTTCTTTTCTGTGCTGTGGGATTTCTCTGAGGACGAGATCGTCGATATGAACTCACGGCTTTGGACTCTTCTGCTGTACGATCTTGCTAGCATATGATGATATTGACCTAGGTTGGCAATAGCGCATTCCTTAGTTTTATCAATCCAGTTCATATTGCAGGCAAGCTCGAACTCATTTTCTTCGTCTGTAAGCTCGTGATCTCTGAGTGGATAGTGGTACTCTATTTGAATGATGGCCTCTGTACCATAAGCCAGGAGGAAGGGGAACAACTAGTTGATTATTGTGGAGTAGTACGGTATGCCCATAAGACCTGGGGGAGCTCCCGTATCCAGTTTCCTTTCTTATGTGATTGAAGCCTTTTCTGGAGTCCATCCACTATAGTTTTATTAGAGATTTCAGCTTATCAATTGCCTTATAGGTAGTATCAATTAGATGGGGAATGGATGATGTTGTGCTTGTTGAGGAAGGCTACGACCTTTTAACCAACAAACTGCGGCCCGTTATTGATCCAAATTAGGTGGGGGCATCCAAACCGTGTGATAATGTGTTCCCAGATAAAAGAGATGATCTCTTCTTCTCTAGTTTGACAAAGAGGAACTGCTTCCTTCTATTTCCTAAAATAATCTATTGCTACCGGTAAGAAACGTCGATTACCTGGTGTATTAGGAAACTCTCCCACGAGATCAAGCACCCACCGCTTGAATGGCTAGAATACCTTACTTGTATGTAGTTCAAGTGCAGGGGTGCGGATCATGTGTCCATGTTATTAACATATGCCGCATTTACGTGAGTACCCTTCTGCTTGTTTGTGCATTCATGGCCATAATATTTCTTCTGTAATTGCTCTATTAGCAAGTGATCGACCTGCAGCGGGAGCCACCAGTTCCTTCACGTAAATTATTGAGCATTCCATCTACTATCTTCATCGAGAGGCACTTTAAATAAGGCCCTGTGACTGAGCGGTGATATAGACAACCGTTCTAAACTGTATAAAATGCTTCAACTTTTTGATCAACTGTCGGCGTTCTTTCGGATCTGTCGGAAGGGGCCCGTCGTATTTCATCTTCGGGCCGAGATAGGCAATAAAGGGCTTTCGCCAATCGTCGTCCTCCTCTTCATCGCCCTCAGTGTTAATCGTGCATACAGAATGCAGATCAATGCTTGAATATCACTTAGATCTATAGATATCGTACTTCTGTACCTAAGACCCTGGCCAAATTAGCCAAGTAATCGGCATGTCTGCTCTCACCTAGTGGGAGATAGTTAAGAGTTGCTTTCGCCAATCTTCTCATCATAACGGTAACGAGGGTTGTATATTCTATCATCTTTCCATTTTTATTGTATTATTCTAAGTAATGGTGAACGATGAGTAAAGAATTTGTATAGACTGAGAGCTCGGGGACATCAAGCTCGAGTGCTAGGGAGAGTCCATGAATTAGAGCTTCATATTTTGTTATATTGTTGGAGGCTTCAAAATCCAAGTAGATTGATTTCTCAATTTTGTCGTTGGAAAGGGTAATCAGTACGATTCAAGTTCCTGACCCTGCAGGTCCTGCTTAACCATCTATAAGAAGTCTCTGCCCATTCCCTGTAATCCATTCAGTTCATTTGGTAAATGGTTTGTTGGGTGGATCTTCTGTAATTTCTTCTATAAGGTCAAAATCATGCTCCTTCCAATCAAGATTGTCCATAGGAAAATCTGTAAGAAAATTAGCAATGGCCTAACCTTTTTCTAAATGTCATTGCTCAAACTTGATATCATGTTCTCCCAAACTGGCTAACCATTGCTGCAATCTTCATGATTTTTCTTTTTTAGACAAAACTTTTTGGAGGGGGTAGTTTGTCATGACTTTGACTGAATGAGCTTGGAAGTAGTGTTTTTGTTTCTGTGAAGTATAAACAAGAGTTAGAAGGAGTTTCTCAATTTTAGAATACCTCATTTCTACTGGAGTGAGGGTTTTGCTGATGAAATAGAATGGGTTTTTGACCTTACCCTCAAGACAAATGAGGACCGAACTGATAGAATTATCTGTAACTGTGAGGCAGATAATCAGTTTCTCATTATCTACTAGGGTGCTCATGATGGGAGACTTCTCCAGATAGGTTTTGAGCTCCTAAAAAGATGCCTGCCTCGCACTATGTTGTCCAGAGGATCTCTTCGTTGGGATAAACCTTTCCCTATTTGGAACAACCTCGGAGAAGCAAGAACAGCCACCGGCATCGATCTGAAGACTTATTGAAAAATTGATTGATGATCTTGCCTACGAGCTTTTGTACATCCTTATTTATTTTTTGAGAAGGCATGTTGAGGAGAGCTCGAATTTGATCTGGGTCGGCTTCAATTCCCTTCTTGCTAATGTGATGACCGAGGAACTTGCCTGAATGTACTCGGATTTGATACTTATCAGGATTGAGATGCATCCTGTAAGATCAGAGAATGTTGAATATTCTGGATAGATCTGTGATATGGTCTTTTGACAGTAAGCTCTTATGTAGGAGATCATCGATGTAGACTTCAACAACTTTTGATAAGTTGCTCTAGTGTTCTTTAGCCTGAAAGGCATGACATTATACAGTAAAGCCCCCTTTCAGTGATGGAAGTAGTCTTTTCCTGATTGGCTTCCAAGAGGGGTATCTGATTGTATCCCAAAGCATCGTTCATCATAGATAAAAGCTCGTGACCTGCTGTGGAATCAATGATTTAATTTATGATTAGAAGAGGGAAACTGTCTTTTAGAGTGTGTTTGTTTAAATCTGTGAAATCTACACAAACTCAGACTTTTCCATTCTTCTTTAGAACTGTGACAATGTGAGAGATCCAATCCGGGTATTTGGCTTCTCGAATGAATTCTACTTTGATCAACTTATCGATCTAAATGTTGACCTCATCTTGAAGATTAGGTAAGAGTTGTCACAATTTTATTTGACCACCGTGGCGCTATTGTTGATGCTCAATCTGTGGCATGCCTTGGATGGATCAACCCTTGGCATTTCTTCGAAAGTCTACGCAATGATATCTTAATTCATTCGTAAGAAGTGAATGATGTTTTCTTTATCGTGCTGGACCAGCTTGGTACCAATATAAGTACCTCTGCTAGGCCCATCAATGTCGATCTACTCTATAGGTTCTTCTATTGAAGACTGATCATCGATGTAACCAACTTTTTGTAATTGCTATACAACGTATCTGTCGGATATGTCGAGAATGGCAAAAATGACATTCTCTCAAGACCGGGAAAGCTTTTGTCTGCCTTTGATTTCATAAATGTCATCGTTGTGCTTGAAGCGAAGTGCTTGATAATAAGTGGAAGTTATTGCTTTAATGCTGTTGATCCAACAACGGCCCATAATCTTGAGATAACGATATTTGGCGTTGATGATGTAGAATACGACGTCGATTGTGGCTAGTCCAGCAGTGATAGGTAAGATTA
Organism: Kingdonia uniflora; assembly: GCA_014058105.1. Lineage (NCBI taxonomy): Eukaryota > Viridiplantae > Streptophyta > Magnoliopsida > Ranunculales > Circaeasteraceae > Kingdonia > Kingdonia uniflora. Next base: position 14,701 of record JACGCM010002739.1, on the reverse strand, counting down.
TCTTGTCCACTCGTTCTTCCTTGGAGCCATTAAATCCACTAATATCAATATCGCTTGGAATAACATGATCGGCCAATCCCATCTGGTCGATGGTACATTGAAAGAAAATCTAAATATCACTACCAGTATCAATCATCATTGTGTGCATGACAAACTTCTTCACCTTGAGCATGATAGCCAATGCTTCATAATGAGTAAACTTAACGTGACTGATATCGCAATCCTCGAATGAAACCCCAAGTCAACGATTGCATGATTTAGAAAGAAGTTTAGCTTTTTTATCTTGAGGTGTGAGATCGCAGCACTGAGACAATCTTTATCGCTTGAATCTGCAAGAGTTATTAATCTGATGGATTTCAATCATGTTGTTGTGGTACATATGGTACAGCTGGTTCTCCTCAGCTTGATCTTCGACCTAGACTACTTTAATCTGCGTCTTGTGGCTACCATTCTTGTATGGTTCCAGGTTGACAATATACTCGTGTATTCTCCCGTCTTTGAAAATATATTCCAGCAACCACTGTAAAGCATAGCAGTTGTCTATTTCATGATGATTTACCTTGTGATGCATACAGTAAGGTATGCCTTCGATTGGTTCCAGTAGTTGAGATATACGTTAGAACTTGTCTTTTGCAAGAGTCAAAAAATAGAGAAGATACGGACATTCATCTTGGGGAGGACCGGTTTGGGTAATAAATTATCTTACCGAGGTTCGCCTGTGTTTGCCTTGGAACATTTTTTATCACCCAGGTCTTCCTTTGGTTATCTATTTCATTTTGCGTTTGGACCTTTAGTGGTTAGGACAGATTTAGCAGATTTATGTAATTCGGTCATCATCCTTTTCAGGTTGACATATCCATTGACCTTGGTGATCATATCCTCCAAGGTCGCTAGTTTGTTTAAGAAAATATGCTCCTTTGCTTTGCAATCTAGTTGGGGGCATTGATAAAAGCAGTAACAGCTATTTTCTGATCCATATTATCAACTTTCTTGCGAGCTCTAGAAACTTCTTCGCAAAGACCTCGAACTTCTCTTCTTGTGACTATTTGAGACTAATAAGAGAATATAAATTCTCCTCCCTATCTTTATTGTGAGCATAAGTCTTGACAAAATTCTTCTGTATCAAATGTAAAGATAGAATCTTCAAGTAAAGAATGGAACCACCGTACTAATTCCTCCTGTAGACTCATTGCGAACAGACGGCATAGAATGTGCTCCTTGGGATCGGTGCCTTTGTATTTACGTATCTTCAGAGTTTGGAAACCTATTGGTACTTCCATATCAAATAACTACTTGGCACTAAGGCTTCCTTGTAACTTGGCGAAGTCATTCTGTTTGCCTAGAGCTTAAGCTTCAATCAGCTCCTTTATATGTTGATCCATGTACTCTTGTGTGACGTACTGACATGTGGCCTGAGTGACACGGCGAGTTAGTCGAGGATTATGAGTACCGCTACCTTCACTCAAGAGATCACGTACTGGAATCTGGGGTTGAGGTCGCGGTTCTTCCTCTTAACGCTTGGAAGGGCAGAGACCTCTACTGATATCAGATTGAACTTCGCGACCCAAATAAATGAAAGTTTAAAGTTCGTGCAGGAGATTTCTGGAAATGGCCTTGCTGGTTGCTCCTCGAGGTCCTAATCAATCTTGTGCAGAAACTCAGAAGTTCACCGGTACTTGATCACGATCTCTGGTACGGGGAGCCTGTTGAGTATCCTACAAAGCTTGTAATGTAGTCTACAAACCTCTCTCTAAACCCAACTTAATCTCCATAAAGCCTAAGGTATAGAACCAACAATGAAGGGTGAAACACTTACCCAACTAAGCATGAAAGTATGGTAGAAAGAACAGTAATATACCTACAACTGTTGGTTGGAGGTGGTGGGTTGATTTGCACCACTCTCTACTCTTTAGAATTCGAACAAAGCATGAAGGCAACAACAGCAACAGAAATGGTAGCAGCAACAACAATGGCAAGAGCAACAATGGCATTTAAGACAGCTCTCTCTCTCTCTACTCTCAACAGCAGACGTTCTTCTCCTTCTCTCAACTCTCAACAATAATGGTTCTTCTCTCTCTCTTCTTCCTCAAACAATAGCTATCTCTTCTATTCCCAAATAGCAATGATTCTTCTCTCTCTCTTCTTCCTTAAATAATAGCTCTCTCTTCTATTCCTAAATAGCAGCAGTGACAGTTTCTCTCTCAACAACAGTTCTCTCTATAATGGTTTCTAAACCCTATTATCCTACTAATCAAAAGATATCTAAAGCAAGGATCCTATACTATAACGGCAATGTAACTAAGATAATCCCATACATGTATGAGAAAACGACATGGCTTAAGCAATAAGAAAAGAAAACATAGACTAACTACCTTCTAGGATGCATGACTAAACATTATACAAATTATTTACGTATGATGCACAATGAAAAGATATGGATACAAATCATAAATTTTATGGGATATTACAAAAGCCATAATTCTTATGGGATCTGTTAAATTAGTTTCTTGGAGAGTGATTAGGAAGTAAAACTTGTGGAGCTAAAAAATTAAAAGTATTAGACCTAGCTAAGGAAGATATGAATGCCATTAGGGTTTTCCTTATCTATTGTGTGATATTTTATGCTTGCAAAAACCAAATCAATGGCCACTGCCCGTGGAAGTAGATATTAGTAAAAGTTTTAGGTACTTGTGATTTATTGATATCAAATTATTACATCGAGCTAATTTGGCCCAATAGCCTAAAATTAATTTTCCAACCACTATGACCTAATTCAAGCTTAATCCTATAATCAATTACCAATAGTTATAATCAGCAAACACTCAGATACATGATATTAACCCTGTGAGAAACCTTTCTCAGGATAAAAACACACAGGTCATTATCGAATCCCCGACAACTAAAATCCACTATGATAAAAAAAAATTACAAGAAGTTTGATTACTTACAAACTCGATAAACAAATCCCATGGTTACCTCTCTTCAAGTAATCTTCTTGCAATTGATCATTCGTTCTCTCAACAACTTCGTTCTCGCAACGCCTCACTTCAGATCATGCACCAAAATTATTCAAACTCGAATCCCTCAAGCTCTCAAATCACAAATTGGGTATTTGGGAAGTTAATTACAACTCTCAAAAGCAAGAAGATTGATAGTAATTACTTATAAAACTTTCTTTAGAGAATTGCCCTTTGGTATGAGTAAAAAACCCTAAATACGAAGTAAAGATAGAAAATAAAATAGAAAATTGACTTTTATGAAAAAAATTCCCAAAATTCTTATATCATGTTCGAACATGAGTTAAAAATTCAACTCAGACCAAACATGTTCGAAAATGATCTTTTATGATCGAACATGGAAGAATCATGTTCGAACATGATAACATTTTTCATCTCAGAAGCAACATGTTCGAATGTGGACAAATTATTTTGAAAAATCTTTTTATTTAACTTTCTAAACTCATACCAGTGTCCTTCTAAGTCATACTTACCTAACGTGAGATTTACCTGTTGTTGATAGTGCCAACTTCAGCTGTAGTTGATCCACCAAACAGTCTCTGACGAGGATGAACCTCGGGATAGACTTTGACACACTAGGACCTTTCTAAACTAGTTTTAACTCGAAGTTAAACCAACTCAAAATGAATGCTTCACTTAGAGTGAGGCTAGATACGTGTTTTTGTACTAGTTGTTTGTTTCATTACCTCAAACCTTATTGGCTATCATAGGTTTATATTTTAATTTTTGAGGAAATCCTTGGGATTGCTCCTGTTTGAAAACATGTTCAAGATTAAGAATATGGTGCATTGTTTTGTGCATTGTTTATCTTCCGCCTAGTTCATGTGTTCTACTCTATAATCTTGAAAATCAAGTCCTTTGATTATTTACTATGCCAGACTTTAACTCGAAAGAACCTCCTTATTCATGTCTCAAGTTTAACTTGGATGATCACGAAAATGGAGGCACTTGGTGTCTTTAAAAGTCTAATGATTCATAAGGAATCCATTAAGATGTCCATGGTTCATAAGGAATTCTCTAGGACTTTTGTCGTTCATGGGTTATGTACTACCACTTAAAAAGCAGACAAATTCGCTATTCTCCCTACATATTGTAGAATGATGATTAGTAAGTGGAAATAGATTGGTCATAAAATGATTCTAGGTTTCTTTATCTGCGCATAAATATTTATAATAATAACAAAAAAAAACCTCAAAGTATGAGGTGAGGTACAACCGTTGATCACGTGACGTATTACTCTGATGAAATTTTTAATTGTCTAGATTATATTACCCATAACTAAGAGTCGATCATGTCCGTTGAATAAACTAAGACAATGAATTAATTTGGCCCCTACATTTACCCTAAAATACTTTTCTCGAGGACGATACTTGAAAACCTACACAAAACTCTATATCTTTCTCCGGTCTCCTCTCCTCTCTCTTCTCCCTCTCATGATACTTCTCCAGGCCAACACATCTCCAAACCCAATTCTCTCTCTCTCATCACCATCATAATATCTGCGATCAAACAAAGAAAATTTAAAACCCTAGCAGTTATGATGAGAGCCTAACTGTGGCTTTTCATATTGGTCCTCAAGGAACAAGATCAAGCACAAACAATGATACTGGTCTTGGAGAAACCCAGTGGATTCCATCACCAGCTCAAATACTCGTTGCCCCGACACAGTTCTCTTGTGTTGTTAGCAAGACCTTCAATCTATATATAGCAATATGTCAGTTCAAGTGAAGAACACCATACTATTATTTGTTCAGTTATTTAGATTTTTTTTCCTGTAATTCTTATAGTTGAATTAGTGTTTTGAGATGCATTTCTCCTAAAAGTGCATTGTTTTAACTTTTAGATTGTATTTGGTAAAATACCGTGAATACATTCAAAATTCCACTCTCCACAGTCACTTGCAAAGGGTTTGTCTGAGTTCATCATCGATTCTCTCTCCATGGCTCCTCCTCTAGGCCTATTCTCCATCACTATAACTCTCGCTCTGGTAACCTTTCACATCTCCACTCAATTTTGTCAAGAAAAATGTCGTTACCTTTTGGTATGAAATTTCTCTTAATTGTCTGCAAGTAGCTCGAGTTTTAGCTCTTACCGCTGATTTCGTTTACAGAAGCATCCACTACAAGTATCTTAAGGTAATAATGCTACATATTTTTCCTAGAAGGTAACGATCATGTGCATCTTAGTGTGCAAGATCAGATTTTCTATTATACACCATAACCAATTAATCTTCGTCTAAATTGATATTTTTCTAGAGATATGGCTCATGTGTATCCTAGTGCACCCTTATTGGTACTCCTTTAACTTCGTGAATTTATGGTTGTTGTGCTGTGCCACAGAAGCCGACAACCGATTCGATCTGATTAGAGATGAACAAACAATAGGAATAAGCACAATCAAACGAGAACACACAATTACCGTGGTTCGGCAAATTGCCTACATCCACACCAAATAGAGAGAGTTGTATTTAATGATCAAAGGTTAGAATCACTCACAAACTAATTTTAGATCTCTCAAGGCTTTTCTCTCAAAAGATTCCCCACCACATCCACACCAAATAGAGAGAGTTGTATTTTATGATCAAAGGTTAGAATCACTCACAAACTAATTTTAGATCTCTCAAGGCTTTTCTCTCAAAAGATTCCCCACCAAAAGAGCTAACCAAGGGTGACTATCAAATACCTAAGTCTCCTTTATATATTTGGGAGATTATTACATCAACATGAATCTCGAGGCAAAACCAACGTCTTCAATTCGTTACTCGAAACTGAGTTTACCGATGTTTGTTCGAATAGACTTTGCTTTGGTTGAGCCTCTTAACCTTCACCTTACTATCCGCTTTGCATTGGTGGAGCCTCCTAGGGAGCGTACGTCAACAGTTACTATAGTATGTTTTAGAGATGGTTCCTATAAACCGAAAGAGAAGGATAGACGAGACTAGTAGTGTAGTGTGTTTTAGAGATGATTCCAACGGATGAGATGTTCGGCCTAAACTTGATTATCTCAGGCATGGATAAGATGCTCGGGTTTTGTTTTAGGTTAGAAAAGGACAGTGGGCTATGTATGCTTTCCTACTAAGCTATCAATCCCCTATGCAGAAATAGCCTACCCCCATTTAAAGCCTATTTTCGTCTCCAATTTGTCGCTAGAACACACACCTAGACTTTGGCTCCTAGCTTTAATTTTATGAAAAATAACACTTCTATAGAATTATCCTTTGGACACCCTACATTGTTAAAAAATAGCCTACTAATGGCTTTAGAAAACAACTCAGTTTTAAAATAGTACCACTAGTTGTAGTTGCTTTCTAAATACAACTACAAGCTTCCTTCCTCTCGTTTACTCCAATAGTGGATAATAGGACACCCTACATAGCTAAAAAATAGCTTTAACAGAACCTTTAAGGATCCTTCGGTGGCTGGCCCAACTCTATTCAAGCGAAAGGCATTCGGCCAATTCTGTTCAAATAGACATTGTGTCTATTCAAATAGACTGTTTTTTGTTCGAATAGACACGAATAGACATTGTGTGTATTCGAACGGAATACTGATCCTCTACAATTCTCCATCTCGGTGAAGATTTCTACAAATTTGAGCCAAACTTTGCTAATCATCCAAATAAAACCCAAATCGAATCCTCTCTCCCCAAAACAAATATCTCAAAGGGCCAAATCGATTGCAACAAATTAATGGTTGCCTAGATACCATGGATCAGAGTGACCGTAGTTCCCAATATCCCCATTAGGGGCCAAATCAATCCATATGAATGATTTAGACCAAGTTCATTCAATGATTAAACTTAATCCCATAAATAATTTTCATAAACATATCAGTCGGGTAATTACTCGTATGAATCTTCTTCAACAAAATCTCATATTTTTCAAGTACGTCTCAGATAAAATGGTAATGCACATCAATGTACTTCATCCATTGATGATGAATTTGATCTTTCGCTAAGAAAATAACACTAGAACTATCACAAAATATATCAAGATGCTCCATCTTAATGTCCAAATCATGCAAAAAAGACCCTTCATCTAAATAAACTCTTTAATCACCTCAGTATCCGCCATATACTTTGCTCCAGTAGTAGATAAAGCCACCATTAACTGTAGCGTAGATCTCCAACTAACCAGTCATTTATCCAATGTAAAAACATACATTGTAGTAGACCATCATTTATCCAAATCATCCATATAGTTAGAATCTACATAACCGACACAAACTAATCAATTGAATCCTATTTATGGAATTATAAACCAATATCTACAGTACTTTTGATATACCATAGAATTTATTTTACAACTCTCCAATGATCTCTTCCCATATCATGCATATATTTGTTAACCATCTCAACTGCCTGTGAAATATCTGGTCGAGTACATACCATTGCATACATCAAGCTACCAACAACGCTAGCATAAGGAACTTGACTCATATAATCACGTTCTTTATCAATTTTTGGAAACATAGTAGCTTTATGGGGAGCAAGGGATGTACTTACAGGCTTTGTGTTCCCATCAATACCAAATCTCTGTAGTACTTTCCTCATGTACATCATTTGAGAAAGACGCACCGTTTCCTTCTCTCTATCTCTATGAATCTCTATACCAAGAATCTTCTTCACATCACCCAGATCATTCTTTTCAAATTCTTTACCCATTTGTTTTTTCTACTTCTCAATCTCACTTTTGTACTTACATGCATGATAAGAGGATTTTCGGGGTCCTCTAGCAAAATACCCGCTCAAAGTACGGTTGTCAAATTGTAACACAGATGAGTGGGATCGAATCGACATAGAAGTTTAGGAAAATAAATACTTTCAAGGCCAAATTACGGTTTTGTAAGAGATAAATCTAAAGGAAGAAATAAAAGCTAATTATAAAACTTAAGTATAGAGAGAGTTAAGGTTCGGACTTGGCCTCTACCTTTTAAAGTACTAATCGATATACAAATAGATCAAAATATCTCCACCCATCATATGTTCGTGTTAAGACAGATGATGTTGTAAAATAAACCACTAAATTTATGGTCAAGCATTTTGGGGTTATACTTTTAAGTGATGGTGATGAGTGTCTTAGAGAATTATCAATTCAACCATGGTTAGGTTTGAGTAAGTTCTCTAATATTTCTTCTTCTTAGATCTCCAAATCAAGTCTACGATTAGTAGCACTTGTTTCTATCCAACGTTATCGTACACCAAACTGAAGCTATGGTTAAGCTTTTGATATGATGCACTAACTTATCAATCATAAAGTACTAAGAGAAAAGTAATTAGAACCTAATTAATACCAACTATTGCTCATCCAAGAAGAGGCATCATCTTAGCCTTAGCTAAAAGATTAGCTGCTCATCTCGGAATTTATCACATTAAATACTAATGAAGACATTAACAAAAATTAAACTAAAGAGAAGAAGATTAAATTTATTCACTATTACCTTCTAATATGAAATGCCCAATTACAATGGGGGGAGGGCTCCTTTTATAGGAGAAGGAACCCAAATTTAAAAACTATACATTAAATTTTAAAGAATATTTTCACAATAATTTATTTTAATATAACAACCAATCACCTAAGATTCTTGCATATAATTGCCTTAAGTGATATAGAGATCTTTCTTCATGGAAACTCTTGCATATATCTTCAATATAAAATATCTTCAAGGCTCTTGGATGCAATATCTTCTTAGATCTTATTCTCCAAGAATATTTGTGTATATATTTATTCAATCTTGAAACCAAATATATTGTGTCTTTGACTTTTTGGGCTATGAACTGTTGAAGACATTTTTACTTGACTTTAAGAGCTTGATTTCAAATATCCATCTCTAATAGCTACAATAAAACAAACGCGCATAAGTACTCAAAATTAAATATAATAGACGACTAAAATACATGTTCGGGTATATTAAAAATGTCATAATTATGCGCTCATCAACACAATAAGCATATCATCAACATACAAAAGCAAGTAAATAAAGGCCCTATCACGTAGGTTGTGTAACTAGACACAGTAGATGACTCCGTTTTTACTTCTACCTAATCATAAACTAATCAACCCGTTTGTACTATTGTCTTGGAAACTGTTTTAAACCGTACAATGGTCTCTTTAATTTACACACATAATTTTTATTTCCAGCAACTTTAAACCTACTTGACTGAGTCATATAGATCTCTTCCTTTAAATTCCTATGTAAGAACGTCATCTTAAGATCGAGTTATTTTAACTCCAAATCAAATTGTGCCACCAAAGCCAAAAAGATACGAATGGATGAGTATTTCACCACTGGAGAAAAAACTTCATTATAATCAATTCCCTCTCATTGAGCATAGCCTTTGGCTATGAGTCTTTCCTTAAAGCGTATATCATCATCTTGAGATCCCTAATTTTTTTTGTAGACCCACTTAAAACTGACCGTCTTCTTTCCCTCAGGCAACTTTGAAGTTTCCAAGTTTTATTCTTAAAAAGAGAATACATTTCTTCTTTCATCGCTCCATCCCTATGGTAAGTTTCAAAACCGTAAATGGCTCATTTATAAGTGGAAGGACCATCATCTTCAATGACCAGTAATGCATAGGCTGCCATGGCCTTCGCCATTGGAACTACCATGTCCTTTGTAAGCCATCCTGACTTACTTGTATTCCTCTTTGGTTTATTAGCTGTAAATGATACCACCACCAGAGTCTCATCATCTGTACTACCAAATGCTCAACTTTCATTTATGTCTTCATCATCTGGAATATGAACTATTGGCATATCAACCGTTATCACATCGGTAGATAACACCCCCTTTTGTTCAAAATTATTTGGATCATGTGAAGATGCATCAATCTCTACTCCCTGCAAAATCTCGCTTATCCTCTTCTCTTTGTGCTCAGAGACATGTGACTTCATCATAGAAGTCTCATCAAAAGTTACATTCATGCTAAGAATAATCTTCCAGTCTTTCGTATCCCATAACTTGTAAGCTTTTTCCCATTTCTTCTTACCAAGAAAAATTGCTTTTCTTGCTCGAGGATCCAACATACCATCTTTGACATGATAGTATGCCAGACACCCAAAAATATAAATATAATTATAATCTCTAGCAGGTTTTCCCAACCAGGCTTCTATTGGTGCTTTACCTTCAATTGTAGCCGAAGGCAACCTATTAACGAGGCAGTATGCATATGCCAAAGCCTCAGCCCAAAATATGTTGCACAACCTAGAGTTAGACAATATACATCGTACCTTCTCCAGCAAAGTATGAGTCATGCGTTCCACTACCTCATTTTGTTACATTGTCTCCCTAATGGTAAAATGTTGAACAATTCCCTCATCTTGACATACTTGTAAGAACATATCACTTGTATACTCCCCACCATTATCTGAAAGGAACAACATAATCTTTCTGCCAGGTTGAGTTTCAATCAACTTCTTCCACCTCATGAATATTTCTAGAATTTTAACCTTCCATCTCATGGTATATACCCACACATGCCTAGAAAAATCATCAACAAATGACACAAAATAATATTTACCCATGAGTACGATGGATAGTCGTGCCAAACCTCACCCTTGTCTGCCTGCGCAGAACACAATGTCCATAGAAATTCAAATTGTACGCCTTAGCACCTTTTAATAGCTCTTGATTCAGAAGAACTCTTAAAGACTTCACACCCGCATGCGTCAAACATATATGCCTAGTCTAGTGGTATATCTAGATGTAGTTTCCACACTTCCTACAGTAACAACCTCTCTAAGAATAACTGTACTACCTAAATAGTACGAGTTGTTACTTCTTCTTTGACCCTTCAAAACCATTATTGCTCCCTTAAGAATATTTTTAACTCCATTTTCAGATACAACCTTGTAGCCTTTAACTTTAAGTAAACCAGTTGAGATAATATTTTATTTCATAATCAGAATATACGAAACATCCCCAATTTCGTTAACCAAACCATTGTGGAACTTTAGACGAGTAGTACATATCCCCATTATGCGACAGGAATTATCATTTCCCATCAACATAGATCCACCTTCTAGCCTTTTGAAACTATAAAAGCAACCCCTTTCGAGACAAATATGATAAGTAGTACTCAAATTCATAATCCATTATTTGGAATCAACAATTCATGCACCAAATGGTATAGTTAAAGAAATGTCATAATCATTACCTTCGTTTACTTCACATTTTTTAGCAACATTTACTGAAGTGCCAGCTTTTCTACCTTTCTACTTCTCTAGAAGCGCAAGATACTCATTCTTCCAATCTCCCGTCTCTTTACAAAATGCACATTAGTCTTTACCCAAATTGTTTCGATTAATACCGTGACCTCTCGACTTCGATCAAGAGTCGCTACCACTAGACTTCTTCTTATCCGTAGACCTCCCTCTTGCCATCAACATCTCGAACGTTGACTTATCGGACTCACGATTATTTTTCTTTTTATACTTATGATTTACCACCACCGTAGTCACATCCAAATATTGCAAAGAACTCTTTCCATAGGTAATCGTTATAACGAAGTGTTCGTACTCTTCAGGAAGGGAGTTTAAGAACAATAGATTTTTGTCCTCATCACCAACATCCTCTTCTAGATTTGCTAAGTTGGTAAGTAACTTAGTGAAATCGTTCAAATTCTCCGACATAGAAATCTCTTGTCTCATTGTGAAGCGGTAAAGCTTCCTCTTCAAATGACGTCGCTTTTGGATGCTCTTCACCAAATACTTCTCCAGATTTCTCTAAATCGCTTTTGCCGAGGTTTCATTCATTACAAGGTACTTTATGTCTTGAGCAAGACATGACATAATTTGACCACATGCCTGTTTGTTAATTTTCTTCTAAACACTCTCCATTACCACCTCGGGCTTGTTTTCTAACACTTCGTCTAAATCATGTTGACTAAGTGCATCAATAACTTCACATTGCCACATGCCAAAAGTTATTTGTGTTATTGAATTTCTCAACTTTAATTTTGGCATTATTAAATATAGCCGTCGTGTAATTCCGTTTAAGCGGCGTTGAGAAAATTGGTTCATCTTCTACCATTGTTCCCCCAATTTTCATATGCTAATTAAATAAAAAACAAAGCAAAATCGAGAGAAGCCGTTACCTCAAATTTTGGGAACCACCGAGGATACAACCTCACTCTGATACCAATTATTGTGTCGTGCCGCATAAGCTGACCGCCGATTCGATCCAATTAGCAATGAACAAACTAAAAGAATAAACACAATCAAACGAGAACACACAATTACCGTGGTTCGGCAAATTGCCTACGTCCAAACCAAATAGAGAGAAAGTTTTATTTAACGATCCAATGTTACAATCACTCACAAAACAATTTGAGGTCTCTCAAGGTTTTTCTCTCAAAAGATTCCTCACCAAAATATCTAACCATGTGTGGTTACCAAATACACTAAGTCTTCATTATATACTTGGGAGACTTGTTATATCAACACAGATCTCGAGGCAAAACCAACGTCTTCAATTTAATACTCAAAACTGAGTTTACCGATATTTGTTCGAACAAACTCCAAAGTCTATTCGAACTGAGACATTCAGCCTATTCTATACATTGTGTATATACGAATATAACACTGATCCTACAATGGTGATTGAGGATCATCATGCTTTTGGAATCTTACTAATAATATTCAGTATTTTTTACATTGTCGGACGTGTCACATTGTACTATAAATATGTGGTTGACGTTATGATGCCTTTGTGTTTGTCTATGTTGTTCATGATGTGGGCATTGTGGACGATTAATGCATATTGGAATTTCTAGGTATATTCAATTTATGGCTCCCTAGTCGTCTAACTGGTCACCTATCCTCTTTTGAGTCTTGCATGGCCTCAATTTGGCATCTCAGATAAGAGTGTGGTCTTAATCTTATTAAAATAAAGCAGTTTCTTGGGGAGGAAAAAAATATAGTAGCTTATTTACAGTTATGAAAAGTTACAAGAAAAGGAGAACTTGTGATGTAATCGCCCAGGCAACGTATAAGTTAAGTGTCCGTGAAGTGTATTAGGACTAACCCCGATAAAATACATGAGCTTTAGTTTCTAGCTTGCAGTTTGTTCACCATTTAGCATGTCTGGATAGGCTAAGGATTTGAAAGGGGCTGTTGTTATGTGTTTTGTAACTTGAACATCAAAATGCTTTGCTGTCTGCAATGCTAGACCCACTCTATCTGCTGACGCCACACCAGTTGTATTGGGACCTTGATGGGATTTCCTGGTAATTATCAACACAAAGAGTTGAGAAGCACACATGTATCTTGCAGTCTTCTGATCCAGGCAAAGAATAGTGAGGTTGTTTGGTTTATTTGTAGCAAATGAGGAAGTAATATCAAATAATGTTGATTTTGTGGTAGCAACGGCAACAAACTGTGTGGAGAATATAACAACTTACTAGAAGAAATTGGATTTTGTCTTGGAAGTTATTGTCTATAAAAACCAGAGGGAAAGGAAATGTAAGTTGGTCGATTGGTAGTAGCAATTGGCGAAGAGACATAGTAGAATTTAGACTTCCAATAGTAGACCTCTGTCTCTAATTCCACAAATAAGCATGGCAAACATATATCTTTGATAGCTTCAGATGATTAGCAGCCATTCTTTAGTTTTGCAATGAACTAGACTAATTTACATACATAAAGCACTCATGCAACTGTTAATGAACATATTTATTTATGGAAGGAAGTTTTCTGGCCTTGATAGACGTGGTAGTCTGATGAGGAAAGGCTTAATTTCCAAGTTTAACCTACATGAGTTGTTTGTCACTTATTGTGTCAATTATGCTCTTCCAAATGAGAATTCTGAAAAGATTGATGAGTGCCTCAGCCAAATGTTATTTTGATTTGATTTTTTAATCTTTACTTATGTCAAATGGAATTTTCAATGGGACGAGTAACCCTGTTGATTACATGCATCTATGATGGTTGGGTATCAGATTCCGACACTCCATTTCAAACTTGTATTTTATTATTTGTTTTTTAGTTAAGTATATCTGATGCAGGGCCTATATGCAATGAAGATCGCAGAAGATCCCTCAAAGAAAAATAAACCCACTGTTAGTGAACCGGCTACAGATTGTACTATAACATGCCTAGAATAATCACTATGAATTGATTCAAATAAAGGAAAAAGAAAGAAGAATTCTATCTCCAAAAGCAAAAGCTTTAGTTCATGCCTCTATTCCTATTGACCTCGAACAATCCCTAATTCTACTAGCCTTGGAACCTTAATGACAAGTGGGGATTTTTCGAATCCATGAAGACTCCTAAACAGCCCTCTAAAACCAAGTAGAAACTTTCTAAAAATACTATAATGAAAATATAGACTCAAAGCCTGGTTTTTGTTTGGGTTTTGGGTTTTGGTTTAGTGTCTTGGGTAGGGGGGTGGTCTGATTCTTATGTTTGCCTTGACATAGGTTTAGACGCCTTGTAGGCTTTGGGTCGGCTACATCAGAGGAAAATGTAGGCGAGTCATCAAATTTGTGTTGCATCAATATAGTGTAAGATAAAAATGATAACTAACATTGGACCTTGTGGTAAACAACAACTTTAGATGGCTAATGTTGATTAACTATAATTTTATCTCATTACAGTACATAAAAATAAACAATTATATAAATAATCAGGTTATACTAATGTGAGTGTGCACAGTAGGCCCTAGATTTAAGATGGATATCGGTTT
>JACGCM010001108.1:0-11384 GCA_014058105.1 Kingdonia uniflora | reverse complement strand
CCTTTGAATGGGATTGCAAATATCCTCATCAGGTTGTCGGAGGAGACGCCCTTAGTTTGTCGAGTAGAGCGACATCCACAATGGGTTAGGGAAGAAGGCTCTTGCAGCAGGATGCAGCGCATTTCAAGGGCACGATGCTAGGCGCACCGCCCATACATTTTTCAGAAGGCTGAGACCACGAGACAATATCCAGACGAGAAGGCAGACTCCAGAGCTAGAATCAAGGTCCCGGTCACCATGCACTTTAGTGGAAAGGGCGAAGTTAAGGGTTCAGTTCTGAAGACACAGTTGTCAGCATCGAGACTTACAGTGGACTCAGTATCCGTAGTACAGAAGAAGATATAGTACTGAACTAAGTGCGGGAGAGTTGTTAGTTTCTTGAAGGTGCAGAAGATTGAATCCTTGCAGAGCGGTTTTAAGTGCGGGGAGAGTGTGACGACATACCAAACGCCGGCCAAATCCACCTGAGCATTTTGAGTTCTGTCCGAGTATATATGTTCTCTATATCCTAATATAGTTGTACGCAAGTTTATCGAAATCGGATTCGGTTAAGGGGGAGAAAAGGGCCAGTACGCTTTCTCATGTTTAACGTTCCTTTTGAACTTGACTATTTAGTTGCTATATTAAGGAGGAACCTTGGTCCAATCCTCCCCATGACTAAAAGAACTTTAATGCTTGGTCATCACGGACCCTGGCTCATGGGCTATCTACAAGGATAGTCATGAGTTCTCCTAGGCTAGGGAAGGCTAGGAGACATTGCCTCGCAATGCGGGCCAGTTTCCAAAGAGAGCTTCGTATGGCGCCGTTATGCCCCACGGGCTACTCGAAACGCACCGCCCCTTACAAATGGAAAATATAAATAGTCCATGCTCATCGCCCCTTCATATATGAGTCCTTATCTGGAAACCGGCATATCGAGCTACCTGATCCGCTGCAGGACAGATGTGTTTTCCATACCTCGCGTGCGTCGTGAGAGATTTCACTGTAGGGATTATTGAGGGGAACCTTCAGCGTGTTGCTTATTTCGAATACATATTCGATGACCCCTCACGAGTATCTAGGATTATCCGGATTTCGCTCTAGCATCCATGGGTTATATGCCACTGGCGGGCCCGCGCCCGTGAAGATGGCTGGTACACGTCGAATGCACGTGCGTGTACGCTGCACGGTCCCTTATCCCGCTATGCTCTGGGCACTGTATGTAAGGCAGGTCTGGACTGGGCTGTGACAATAGGTGTAGCCTTCACTGTAATGAGTCGCAGGACCTTGGTGGATTTAATAGGAATTCTGAGGTTGTGTACCCCGTGGAGACAGCCCTTGTATCTTCCCTTCAAAAGTGGTTGTGATCCCCTTGGAATTACTACTTAACTGCCCAGACCTTCAAGAAGATCCTATCCATACTTAATCTTATGTATCTTTCATGTCTTTAGAGAAGCAAACAAGTGTGCAGATTACTTGTACATCTTTAATGTTTTTATATTTATAAAAAAAAAAAACAAGTATGCAGATTCCTTGCTTCCATTTCTGATGTAATAGGTATAGTGTTTAAGTCCCTAGCTCCTTGTCTTTTATAATAGAAAGGATGCTAGGAACCGTAAAACCAATTGAAGATGTAAATTTTTTCATCATTTTGTATTTAAGTTCTCATCGACAGGGTTCTGCCTTTATCTAGGTTTGGTAGCGAAAAAAGAACTTTCAATAGTGGCAATATCTTTGGTAACCAGTAGAGCTGCAAGGCTTTGTTATAGGACCAGGATTGTTATCCATGTTCCTAGTACTTTAATATATATACCCCATATCCTCACTATGCTTGAAATTTTAACTCGGGCAGAAACTCCAATCTACTAGCTAGAGTTATTCAGATGATTTTTCACAGAATCTATTAAAACTGGACATAGGCAGATATGAAAAGAATTCATCCCATTAAGTACACTCTAAGTGGCATTTTTATAGAATGAAGGTAAGGGAGACTAAAACGCAGTGGGTTGTCTTTATTATGTGGGTTGAAGGATCTGATGTTTGTGACTTTAATGACATCAGAACTCGTATTAGGTACCTATTTAAGAATTTACCTATGAAAAGATTAAAAATTCACAAGTGTTTTCATCGTTCATTGTTTTGGGTAGATAGTATCTGGGCAGGGCTAACTGCTAACTTGGATATATTCGTACCGTTATTAACTTCATTTGCTAAGAAGAGTTATTTTTGCAGGATCTTCATTGATGATAGTTGTTGAATACCACGTATCACAAGCGATTGAACACACTCCATTAATAAACGATCTCTTAATTGCATAAATTAAAGGTCAGAGACCTAGGGTTTATAGATTTGTCCCAAACTCTACAATCTCTCTCTCCAAGGCTAAGCCTCTTTCTCTCACTAAAACCAACCTCCCAAATAAACTAGGCTTAGGCTCTTTTTATAGGAGAAGAGGTCTAGCACAAATAGAAACCCTAGCTAGACTCTAATTAGGAGACTTTCTCCTATTATAATACAATTAAAGTAAATAGCAGGAATTAAATAAGATGGTGCGCACACGATGTACGAAATGATATGCATGGTCGTGGGTACGACCACGAAACTTATCAACTCTCCCCGTCTTTGAAAAATTTGTCCACGAATTTTCAACTCATAAGAGGTAGCCCCGAGAATATCACGATTGCGGATTCGCCCACGGTACTTGTTGTACCCGTTAACTTTGCATACGAAATGATTAAATGTTGTCTTGTAAAAAATCTCATGCATATCCAAATTCCTCAAAAAATTGTGTATCATCGTACATGGACGATCTTCAAATTCTACCAAAACGGATCATAGGGTACCCATGTTATGTTGTGTATCCCGCATGGTGCTTGCATGGGTCACGGCAAGATAGCCTCTGGGAACATCATCTCTTCCCATATGCTTCTCTGAGTACCAACGGGACCCCATGCGTGGAATTGCAGTAATTCAGCCTTACCTTACCATGAAAACCTGTCGAAGTCGTTACCTGTGGAGCCCAACACCCTGTCACAATCTTCATCGATGTCAGAGTGGTGTTCAGCTTGTCCCTTTCTGGGTTGATGGCCTGGGCCTTGTTGGTTCATGGGCTTGGGCGTGGACCAGTTGGTGTTATTTGATGTAGCACGTGCCCAACACACGTCTTTACTAAAGGCATGCCAAAATGAGTTCCCGAGGTATGTCATGACCCATGCCTTGTGTTCTTTGTTGCATGCCCATAAGTCTGCCACGCATACCAACTGACATGCCACAATTTAGAGTTTGGTGCCTCTAGACATGCCTATCGGTGTGCCTCTGATGCCCTTGCCAGTGTCACTGCTTGAACCAGTCATATGTGTGTCTTGTACGACTTGCACGTGTGCCAGCTTCGTCTTTCCGAGCCATCCCTTGCTATCTGTGACAACCACAACCTCCTCCGAGCTCCTTCCGGGCGTCATCCTCCTTACTGATCATCCCCAATGGTTTTGGATTTGATTTTGAGAACTTCATCGACCCCACTTTGAGTTTTTCTTGAAACCTCTTCAACAACGACTGCCTCAGTAATCTGCCGCAACCCTAGATTTGTCTTCGACTCGTTTGAACGGACCCACAAGTTGCTTGAACGGACCCATAAGTCGTTCGAACGACTCCCCAATTTTGCCTAGAATCGCCAACAAAACTTTTGGCATGACTTTCTACTGGCTACTTCGATGGTGTATTCTTCGTTCGAACGACTCGCAAATTTCTTCGATCTCCTTACTTAAAGACAACTATAATCGAAACCGTACTCTCGTTTCTCTTTTCATTCATCTATCTTTTTCAGAAGTTTTTAAAAGTGGGGAATTGTTGAAATTTTTCAAAACTTATACCTCTTTTGAGCCTTGAACCCATGACCTCTTGGTCATCTATTTTTATGTGACTCCTATACTATAGCCTAAAGTTTAGTCCCACATGTTTATAAACAATAGAGGAACTAACATATAAGGTAGTACCCATGTGACATGTGTGTAACATGTGACATAGAGAGAGTGTATAGTTGTGTGAGTGTACGAGAGGATTTTATACTCTATACACACTTGGACCTCTCTCAGGCGGCCCGGTAGGCCGGGCCGGCTCGGGCTCGGATTGGAATTGGGATTGGGCAATTGGCTCTTCTGGCTCTGGGGGCCTTGGGTCCTTTGGGCTTGGGTATCCATAATCTTTTTAACAAAAGTTCATTGGGCCTGGGATTGGTTTATTCTTTAGTCTTGGTCTTCACTTTGTTCTCTCCACCTCTTGAGGAGACCTAATCCTCAGAGACACGTCCCACACGTTTGAATAAAGAGAGAGCCGTTGGGCAAACTCTCTCTATATAAAACAACTCCTCACCACCTTCAAAATAACAGTAACAACACAACTCTTCTTCGCTCTCTCTCTTGTACGGTTTACCTGTGGTGCATACTTCATTCTTACGTAGACTCCGGGGTAACTGAAGTCTACTGTATACGTACGCTCGTTGTATCCTGGAAAGAGATCAGACCTTCGTTACCTTACCCGAGGTAGGTCGAAATACTCTTCAAAGAGAGTGCGACCCACGCCTCGAGCAATCACAACCTCTCTCTCTTGTTGTAGGCGCGTGTACCGGTGTCCGGTATTAGTTCTTTCTTGCTGCTGCGGTGTTACGTTACCGGAGTTCATTATCTCTTCTGAAACTGCTGCTGCGGTGTTAGTTCTTTCTGTTGCTGTTGCTAACGAAACCTGCCTGAAACTGCTGCTGCGTGTTAGTTCTTTCTGTTGCTGTTGCTAACGAACCTGCCTGAAACTGCTGCTGCGGTAACAGCAACTGAGTTACTGTTGCTGCTGAACCGAACTTGCGCTGCCATCCAACGAATAGCAACTGAGTTACTGCTGCCATATACCGTGTTATTGCTCAATCAAAGGGAAGAACAGACTGAGTTACTGTTGCTGCCATATACCGTGCTCAATCAAAGGGAAGAACAAACTGAGTTACTGTTGCTGCCTGAAAACGTTGCTGTTGCTACAGGTTCATAAGACTTAACCTATTACATTCTCTAACAATTTTGAAGAGTTTTTTATTTCCTATAATATGGCTCTTTCCTCAGAAGCGCTGAAGTTTAATTCCAACAAACCCTCTAGGTTTGATGGTCTCAACTTCAAGAGGTGGAAGAACAAAATGTTCTTCTATCTCACACTTAAGGAAGTGGCGTATGTTCTGGAACAAGAATGCCCTGTTGAACCTCCTGTTCCCGTACCTGCAATAGACCCTGACCTGATTACAAACGATTATGACAAAACCTTAGAATCAATTTCGAGCTGGACTGAGGCTGACTTCAAATGCCGTAATTTCATCTTGAACGGTCTAGCAGACGAACTGTACGATTACTATCTACAGTCCGAAACTGCGAAAGCCGTTTGGGATGCATTACAGAGGAAGTATGATACGGAAGAGGCAGGCTCTAAAAAGTTTGCCGTAAGCCGATATCTCAAGTTCACTATGGTCGACGATAAGCCAGTAATTTCCCAATCACATGAGTTGCAACGAATTGCACATGAGATCGTGTCCGAAGGGATACCTCTTGATGAACAATTTCAAGTTGCCGTGATGATTGACAAATTACCGCCTAATTGGAAAGACTATAAAAATATCCTGCGACACAAGTCAAAGGAACTTACCATGGAGAACTTGATTACTCGTCTTAGGGTTGAAGAAGAATCTAGAAAACAAGACCTGAAAGAGGAAATCCTTTTGGTTCAAGCCAAAGGGAAGGTCCATCTGAAACCTAAAGGGAAACCTTTCAAGGCTAAGAATGGCGGTAATCGGAACAACCGTCTTAACGGTGGTAATCCGAATAACCGTCAGAAAAATGGACACCAGAATCCTAATAAGGGAACGAACCAAAAAGCCCCACCATATAACGGAACAGTTTCTATTGTGTGTTTCAACTGTAACAAGCCTGGACACATATCTAGAAACTGCCGGAACCGAAAACCTGTTGCTCAGGCCAACGTTACCGAAGAGCCCTTAGTGGCTATGATCACGGAGATCAACATGGTCGGTGGAACCGACGGGTGGTGGGCTGATTCGGGCGCTTCTAGGCATGTATGCTATGAACGCAATTGGTTCAAGACCTATAAGGAAACTGAAGACCAGAAGGTGCTACTTGGGGATTCCCATTGCACCAAAGTGCTAGGCACTGGAGATGTTGAACTGGTATTTACCTCTGGAAGGACAGTGACTCTGAAGGATGTGATGCACACTCCTGAAATGAGGAAGAATCTTGTTTCTGGCTATCTTCTCAACAAGGCAGGATTTCAGCAAACTATTGGCTCAGATCAGTACATTTTGACTAAGGGTGGGATTTTTGTGGGAAAGGGTTTTGCTTGTAATGGAATGTTCAAAATGAGTATTGAAATGAATAAATCTGCTTCTGCTTACTTATTGTCTTCTTTTAATATTTGGCACTCTAGACTGTGTCATGTTAATAAGAAATTAGTACACAATATGAGTAAACTTGGTATGATCCCTAAAGTAGATTTAAATGATTTTAATAAATGTCAATCTTGTAGTCAAGCTAAGATTACTAAAACCTCACATAAAAGTGTTGTAAGGGAATCACAACTTTTAGATTTAGTACACTCGGACATATGCGAAATGGACGGTACATTAACTCGAAATGGTAAAAGATATTTTATAACTTTTATAGATGATCATTCAAACTATACTCAAGTTTATCTGATGCGTCACAAAAGTGATGCTATAGATATGTTTAGGACATATGTAACCGAAGTGAAAAATCAGTTTGATAGACACATTAAAAGATTTCGTAGTGATAGAGGCACAGAATATGATTCACATGAATTTCAAAACTTGTATGAATCCTTAGGGATTATACATGAAACAACTGCTCCTTATTCTCCAGAATCTAACGGTAAAGCTGAACGTAAAAATAGAACGTATACTGAGCTAATAGTTGCTATGTTACTTAGTTCTGGATCACCCAAATCTTTATGGGGTGAAGCATTATTATCTGTATCCCATGTTTTAAACCGTATTCCTCATATCACATCTGAATTATCACCTTATGAAATTTGGAGAAAAAGAAAACCTAATGTTAGCTATTTTAAGGTTTGGGGATGTTTAGCCTATGTTCGTAAACCTGATCCTAAACGGACCAAACTAGCCAGTAGAGCTTTAGAATGCATTTTCATTGGTTATGCTATAAACAGTAAAGCCTATAGGTTTCTTGATATTAAGGATAATATAATAATTGAATCACTAGATGTTGATTTCTATGAGGACAAGTTTCCCTACTTACTGAGGGACAGTGGGGGTAGTAGTGGGGGTTCTCAACCTTCTACGTCTTCGACCCCTAATGTACCTCAAGTAAATGTTCCTAGAGCTGTTGATTTTCATGATACAGACCCAGAACTTCGTAGAGGTAAACGTTTAAAGATTGCAAAAGATTTTGGTAACGATTTTGTTGTAAATACCTTAGAATCGGACCCCAATACTATTAGAGAAGCGTTAACCTCAGGTGATGCTGATTTGTGGCAAGAGGCCATTGATGATGAAATGGATTCTCTTACTACAAATGAAACTTGGGATTTAGTTAACTTACCTCCTGGTAGTCGCTCTATTGGGTGTAAATGGATATTAAAGAGAAAACTTAAACCAGATGGTACTATAGATAAATATAAGGCAAGACTTGTAGCAAAGGGATATGTGCAAAAAGAAAACATTGATTTCTTCGACACATATTCCCCAGTTACTCGTGTGACTACCATTAGAGTATTATTAGCCGTTGCTGCCGTGCACAATTTGTTAATTCACCAAATGGATGTAAAAACCGCATTTTTAAATGGAGAGCTTGAAGAGGAATTATATATGGATCAGCCTGAAGGCTTTGTGGTACCTGGTGAGGAACACAAAGTCTGCAAGCTGAACAAGACCTTATACGGTCTAAAGCAAGCTCCAAAACAGTGGCATGATAAAATCGACCAATTACTTCTTTTAAATGGTTTTAAGATTAACGTTGTTGATAAATGTCTATATTATAAAGTATCTGGTGAAAGTTGTATTATGATATGTCTTTACGTTGACGATCTACTTATTTTTGGTTCTACACTTGACATTATTTTAGAGACCAAAAACATGCTTAACAATAATTTTGATATGAAGGACCTAGGCAAGGCTAGTGTAATTTTAGGCATGAAGATCACACGCACAGACACTGGTATTACTCTTGATCAATCTCATTATATTGAGAAGATCTTAAAGAAGTACAAATATTTTGACCGTAGACCTGCGTGTACTCCTTGTGATCCACAAGTTAAACTTTTAAAGAACTTGGGAGAGGCAGTTAGACAGAAAGAATACGCAAGTATTATTGGAAGCCTTCGCTACGCTACGGACTGTACTAGACCTGATATAGCTTATGCTGTAGGGGTTCTATGTAGATTTACGAGTAAACCAAGTTTGGCGCACTGGGGTGCCATTGATAGAGTTATGCGATACCTGAAAAAAACCATGAACTTGGGTTTACACTATCAGAAGTTTCCCGCGGTCCTTGATGGATTTAGCGATGCAGATTGGAACTCATTTTCGGATGATTCCAAAGCCACCAGCGGATACGTGTTTAGTATAGCTGGAGGGGCGATTTCTTGGAGATCCAAGAAACAAACGATTCTAGCTCAGTCGACTATGGAGTCTGAGTTAGTAGCACTAGCTGCAGCTAGTGAGGAGGCAAGTTGGTTGAAAGACCTCTTGTCTTATATTCCTTTATGGAGTAGGCCTATACCACCGATACTGATCCACTCAGATAGTACTGCTGCGATAGCCAGAGTACAAAACAATTATTATAATGGTAAGAAGTTAGCGATACGTCGCAAACACAGTACGATGAGAGGTTACCTCACATCTAGTACTGTTACAGTGGATTTTGTAAGATCGGAAAACAACTTGGCAGATCCTTTGACGAAAGGATTGTCTCGTGACAAAGTGTGGAGCACATCCTTAGGGATGGGGCTAAAGCCTGTTATTGAATCACAAGTGGTGGGAACCCAACCTAAATGACTGGAAATCCCAAGAAATAGGTTCAATGGGGAAAACAAATCACTGTGATATAGAATCATGCAAATAAGGAGCTTGTCACTCCAGAGTTCAACTCGCAGTACATAAATGTAAATATGCATGATATCTTGAAGCGAATGTTAGGCTGAGTTCTATATCTCATTTATTTGAGTGGGGTGTCTAGCTACAAGAACACTCTTCATAGATTCACCAAGGTGATTGTGGAAGTGCGGCCGCTTCCTATGAGAAATTAGGCTAACTTCTCTAAAGCCTTCACCTATACTGGGATTAAGCACATGGCCGAAAAGTGCTGGCATTTAGATATTGCACATGGTAGGGTTGTATGTAGTTTTCCTCACTGTATAAAAGCGAATAATGAGTTCAAGACTCTGTTCACTTATTATTCTTATACGTTGAAGATTGTCTACTACGTAAAGGTTCAAGTCTAAGGACACCTTCACTTAAGTACAACTCTATAATCGAAACCGTACTCTCGTTTCTCTTTTCATTCATCTATCATTTTTCAGAAGTTTTTAAAAGTGGGGGATTGTTGGAATTTTTCAAAACTTATACCTCTTTTGAGCCTTGAACCCATGACCTCTTGGTCATCTATTTTATGTGACTCCTATACTATAGCCTAAAGTTTAGTCCCACATTGTTTATAAACAATAGAGGAACTAAACATATAAGGTAGTACCCATGTGACATGTGTGTAACATGTGACATAGAGAGAGTGTATAGTTGTGTGAGTGTGAGAGGATTTTATACTCTATACACACTTGGACCTCTCTCAGGCGGCCCGGTAGGCCGGGCCGGCTCGGGCTCGGACTTGGAATTGGGATTGGGATTGGGCAATTGGCTCTTGGGGCTTGGCTCTGGGGGTCCTTGGGTCCTTTGGGCTTGGGTATCCATAATCTTTTTAACAAAAAGTTCATTGGGCTTGGGCTTGGTTTATTCTTTAGTCTTGGTCTTCACTTTGTTCTCTCCACCTCTTGAGGAGACCTAATCCTCAGGGACACGTCCCACACGTTTGAATAAAGAGAGAGCCGTTGGCAAACTCTCTCTATAAAAACACTCCTCACCACCTTCAAATAAACATAACAACACAACTCTTCTTTCTCTCTCTCTCTCTGTACGTTTACCTGTGGTGCATACTTCATTCTTACGTAGACTTCCGGGTAATGAAATACTCTTCAAGAGAGTGCGACCCCGCCTCGAGCAATCACACCTCTCTCTCTGTTTATAGGCCTGTACCGGTGTCCGGTATTAGTTCTTTCTTGCTGCTGCGGTGTTACGTTACCGGAGTTCATTATCTCTTCCTGAAACTGCTGCTGCGGTGTTAGTTCTTTCTGTTGCTGTTGCTAACGAAACTGCCTGAAACTGCTGCTGCTGGTGTTGTTAGTTCTTTCTGTTGCTGTTGCTACGAACCTGCCTGAACTGCTGCTGCTGCGGTAACAGCACTGATTACTGTTGCTGCCCGAACTTGCGCTGCCAATCCAACGACAGCAACTGAGTTACTGCTGCCATATACCGTGTTATTGCTCAATAAAGGGAAGAACAACTGAGTACTGTTGCTGCCATATACCGTGCTCAATCAAAGGAAAGCAAACTGAGTTACTGTTGCTGCCTGAAAAGCGTGCTGTTGCTACAGGTTCATAAGACTTAACCTATTACATTATCTTTCACTCACAGACCTGAAAGGAGATTATAAAAATCAACAAAACACAAATGTGCAATATCATTGTTACCATATACTTATAGTAAGCTCAGATGTACCTGTCTGTGAGCTGCTGAAACATTCCAGGACAATTTGTCTATGGTACACCTCATTACGGCAGTTACAACGTCTCTTCCTAGGGGACTGGCTTTAAAATGTTTTTTTTCTCTCCATACCTGGTTGATTTGATATAAGGTGAATATAAGTTAGGAAACATGCATCAACTATTATAAGCATCAACTCTGTGTAGGACATAGAATTTAGCACGTTTAGTTTAGAGCCACAAAAAGGATATTTACAATTTAAAAAATATCTAGAACACTTGCAATAATGTCTAGTATTGTCACAAAAATACTATAACCCCTATAAATATGTGTATATGCATTTAAAAAACATTCTAGTTCTTCATGGTATAATGTCAATCATAAAAAAGTAAAAGAACATTATTTTTTCCTTGAAATGCAGATATTTTGTTAAAACTGTGGAATTGGTATCGGGGTTGTTCGCATAACAAAGACTTATATTTACACTATAAGCAACATTTTAATTTTACAAGCATCCCTCACCATAGCAGTCGAGGAGACAGGATTAAAAGAACATCCTCGCTTCTTTCTGTAA
>JACGCM010001180.1:0-33710 GCA_014058105.1 Kingdonia uniflora | reverse complement strand
AAATATTTTGATAAATTAATAATTATAATTAATCGATAAGTTAAACCCCTCTTAATTAATAGGTTTTACGTGTCCCAATGGTATTAATTTATAGAAATTTACTGTTCTTGTTTTTCCTACTCTTTCCGTACAAGTGGTATCACAGTGGTCCTTCTACTTTGGGGAGCTCGAAGCAAAGTTTTGACATGAACATCTAAAGCGACATTGAAAACCAAGGTACTAGAGTTGAGTGGTTGGGCTATGTATATGATCAGTAATCGTGCAGCCTTATAGTACTCTGACCGAACACCGAGTTTGGACAATGGTCAAAGTTTTTTTTGGAGTCTGTTCTTGTAGTCTATGTAAAGAGGCTGATTGTCTGTGTAACATTCTACCATGCATTGATCATATTCCCGTGTCACATGTATTTCAATTTTTGTTGTGTAAAGCATGTCTTGGGAATCTTATGTTAATGGGTGTGCTTCATGTTATGGGTTGTTATCTCCTTTTATACGTATGTGTTATGCAATATATATGACTTGACACAGTTATGTTGGACTTATTTTGCTGCTTAACTCAACAGTTGTTTCGAAAAGGAGCCTAACTAAAAAAAATAAAATACAACAAATGATTAATAGGATTAAATGAGTTTTTTTAGAATTTTTGTGTGAGTAGAGATTATAGAATACTTCAGTTCCATTAGTTGTATAATTCTTCTATTTGTTTTGAATCCTCTTATCCGCTACTCTATCCAATTAGCCATGTCTGTCAATAAAGACATACGTTGTCAGTACTTGATTAGCTCTCTTTTGTGTGTGCAGTACCTCCTTGGCTTACAAATATAACAGAAAGAATATGTGAAGAAACAGGACTATTCTCTTCAACAATCAATCATGTACTTATCAACGAATACTTCCCTGACCAAGGGATCATGGTTTGCCTTTTGCACAGAAGTCTTTTTCCATTTATTTTTTTTCTTCAGTTTTCTTCTTCTCTTGGAACCAACACGCCTCTGTTATGCCTTTCTCAGCCACACCAGGACGGACCTGCTTATTTTCCAGTTGTAGCTATATTGTCCCTGGGATCACCCGTTGCTATGAATTTCACACCACACTCAAAATTGATTGATTCTATTCAAACAACAGTATATACTTCTACAGAAAATGGTGGTGTAGGCGAAGTACGAGTTGATAACAAAGATGTTATTCATTCAAATTACCATCATCCATTCTCGGTCTTATTGATGCCGTGCAGTTTACTAATATTTAAAGATGAGGCATATTCAGGTTTAGTATACAATTTCCAAAAGTTTTATTTCTCTTCATACTACTTTGTCTAGGTTATTTTAATGGGTTTATGTTTCCTAATGAATTTGTGCTTGCGCCCCCCTGATTGAAAATTTCGCGATTGACCCCCATCGTTGGCAAAATTGGCACATGAACCCCATTTTAGGTTTGACTCGCCTTTGCCTGGTCAGATTTGTATGAACTTTAATGGGGTTTTAGGGTCTTTCTCTCTCTCTCTCTCTTCATCTACCAAACTTGGGTCTAAAGTTGAGTTTTAGTTCTTCCTCTCTAACTATTTAGGGACTGTTTGGAACGCCAGTTATTCTATGCGTGAAATGGTCCTGGTTGGTTAAAGGATTTAAACTTCAAAACCCATGCATTGTTTGATAATATATGAGATGGCTTGGTTTTAATTTTGAATTTTGATCTAATTTGACTCATAAAAAGAGATTTTTACACCTTTTGTGGGGTATGAGAAACTGATTTTGGATTCCTAGTATAGAACTTGAGATTCTTAAGAGAGAATTTAATTGGGTTTCAATAATTTGATTGCAAATTGAAGAAATTATGAGATTGGGGATTTGATCTTCCAGTAATTAGGGTTTCTAGGGTTTCCTCTGGTATCAATGGTGGAGAGAGATGGAGAGAGAACATGCCACGTGTCGTGATTGGAACGGGTATATTGAAAATGATCTGAACCGTTAATACAAACTTGAGAGAGAGAAAATGACATCCGTTTGCCTAAGATCACATAAGAAACACGTATGGGCATATTGGTCCGTTCAACAAAATAGGATCAGTGGCAGATGGAAAGTGAGGTCCAAGAGCTCATTTTAGCCAATTCTGGGGGGCAATCGCGAATTCGAGTCAAATAGTGGGGGGTAAGCGCAAATTTTCTCAATATTTATTGCCTTTTGGTTTTCCAGACTACTTACATGGCATAAAGGACAACAGTGTACACTGTGTGGATGAGGTGAGATTATTCGGTGGATTAGTTGATATATGAGCAACTTATGAAATTATGCTTATTTATATGCTGCATGATGAACATACTGAGAACGTGTCCTCACCGTGGCCACTTGCAATTACTCAACAGCAAATTTCCCTGCAAAAGATAAATGGCATAGCAGACATGGATCACTACTTTATATAACTAGCATGAATATCTATGAAAATCTAAATTGCCTCCCCAATAGATTTTGAGGAAGGATATATTTTGCAAAAACAAATTTTAGGAAACACGAATATCAGCATAAGCCTGAGAAAATTTTGACAGCTAATACACTCTATTTTATGAAATATCTCCTCGGATCTTATTCGCGCAGATGAAGTTCGCAACAATAACACCTACAAACATATATTATTGACCCACCTCAATCAAGACATCTTTCAGTCAGTTCGAAGCAATAGCTCGTGAACATACAAATATCCTTAAAACCATTCAATCTTCCTAGCCACTTGTTCGCTTGCATTCACCAAACGACCTCATTACATTTTCGGACTCTTCTCTTTTCAACCTCACTTTCCATTACCTTTATTAATATACGTATTGAATTCACTACAGTTCGATTTGTTCCAAAATACTCCATAACAACTTGATGTCTATCACACCAACACATTTCCAGACTTCATTTTCACTATTTTTATTTCTCACATTTTTCTTCATCCGCAGTTCAAATTATTATTTCCCAATGCCCAACAAGTCAGTTCGCAAAGAATACTATACATATAAAGTTGAAGTTCAAAACACAACATAAAATTTGTAGAATAAAGATATTTTATTAGCTCAAATATTTTTTACTTCTCAGAATTTACAGAATACCTTACAGATCACAATGCTTCTAGACATTTTTTACAAATGGTTTTGCAAATTACATTCCCTCAGTTCACAATCCGAAACTCTTCCATAAGAAAATTGAAGATGATGAAAAACTGGCGAGTGCTTCCAAACTCTGATCCCCTGCAAGGATGGCCCATGCAATCAAGGAATTAGAAATTACTGAGAGAGTTAAGTGTGCATGCTTGAACCAACCCTTAGCAGAAGGATCTTCTTCACTGCTAGAGACGATGATTGCGCAAAAGAAAAAACCTCCTCCACTACCGTCTCTTCCACCATAACCCCCACTACCCTGTGTGACAGAGAGGGAATGAAGCCCTATTTTTTAGAAAGAACCCACTCACCAGTAGGGTACCGATGAAACTCCCTCGGACGAATGCTTGTTGCTTCATCTTTAGCTGTAACAGCTTCCTCCACCAGCAGCCGTAGCTCATTTCGGTGCTCCCCCTCCGATGTCAACAGATAATGGAAACGGACCATTTGGAAATGGTCATCCTCTTCCTCCACCACCTCCTCGTATATCATCCCGTGAAAGGCAGGAGACACCGGAATTGGCGTAGACAGGCTCAAGGATTGGTTCCCAAAGTATCGGAAACAAAATTCTTCCACTTTTGCTAGAATCCTCGCCTCCCAAAATTATTGTCTAGTCTTTACCATCCTCTCAAACCGAAGGAAGGTTACAGATTACAGAGAGAAAGTTATAGACATAAAGATACAGAAGAAAAGTTCAGAGAAACACTGGGTTGATCAAAATTGTAACAACAAGCCAAAGTACTATTTATACTGCAATCAACATTAAAGGTGACTTTCCAAATTTCCAACGTCAGAAGGAATTCCGATGCAACAATATTGACCAGAACCATTGGTTCAAGGAAACCCAACAGTCATAAACACATATTCATGAAAGCGCATTAGAAATGATTCCCCGGTATTAATTACAGTATTAATAAAGCTTCTCAACCAACACCACTCGACCATATTGGTTCTCATACTATTGACTGAGAGGGGGCGGTTGTAGTGGCTTATTCCACATCTCGAGCTCATGTTTCATCTTCGACCATCATACGACCACTCGACCTCATCAACATATATGTGGCACAATTTTTGGCACATTATAGCTACAGAGTTCTATTCATCATTTTTGACCTCTACATCAACAGTTCGAATCAACAAACGCACCGTCATTAATGAAACCATTACAAAACAACAAGATCAGATCGTTACACAATCAGTTCAAATATATATATATATATATATATATATATATATATATATATTGTAATGTCCATCATTAAAGATAATAATGGTCATCAAACGGTCATACTATAAGACCTATAAATAGGACCATAGAATTCCAGATGATGGACGGATGAATCCTCACAAAAATACTCTACACAGAACTATTCAGAACATCATTTGTAATAGCTAACAATCTCAATAAAATCTCTCTCTTTCTAAAATCTTTAAGAGAGGTCGTGATTTTTAACTTATTCAAAAGTTTTCCACGCTAAACTTTTGTGTTAGTTGTTACTCATTGTTCGTTAGCGTTCTGATTATCTTTGGTGTAAAGACTAAGTTCGGATCATGAAATTAGACTATTACAGTATCTATTCATCATTGCTAAAAGGTAATTTTTTTTCTTGGTTCAAATTCTGAAAATGTTCGTCGTACTTAACTTTCTCTGCCGCAAAATTACTCTTTTCACGCTCCCACTCTTGACGATCCTCACCGTGTTTATCTTTGACTGCCAATGGATCAATTTTTTCTCGTTCCAACTCTAGAACATGTTCCCCGTACCCAGCATCCACCGCCTCAATCATATTTAATAGACGCTTAGAAGCTTAACGAACTTCATTGTATCTACTAATCATTTCCATGAGATTAATCTTTTCCTCCTCCCACTTCTTGCGATGTTCGTTGTACTTTAGGCCATGTTCATTAAAGCTAGCTTTTTCGACTTCATAACTACGTTTTCTATTCTCCCAATCTTGGCGATCTTGATTGTATCTATTCCTCTCTTGTTCAAAGAACCTCATTTCTATCTCCCAGTTTTGGCGGTCTTTATCGTATATATCTGCGCAACAAATTCTCTCTATCTCACACTCTTGAATACGTTTCTCGTAAATATCATTCCTTTTCGAAAGCTTACTCTTTTCATGCTCCTATTCTTGACGATCTGCATCGTATCTAGACTCCTCTTCCATAAAAAATCTCGATTCGCGCATCCTCGCTTCCCTTAGTTCTTCACAATCTTCACATCCATAATCACTGGAATCATCAGAATCAGAGGAATCCTCACAACAATCAACCCTTTCCTTCAAAACAAAAGGAAGTTTTAATTAAAATTCTTACGCAGTACTTAGTATGACTTGAAATAGTAAGCAAAATCTAATACTTTGCGACACAACGCCAATCAAGGACTACAATTTGTATAACCTTTGTCTTCCAGGGATTTAACATGATATATTTTGAGAAACTATGAACTTTTATGAGTAGACAAATAAAACATTAAAGATGGATTAATGACTCCTGGGTGCTGGTAGTTTACCTCCGCTCTCACTTTCCATAAAAAGAAGAAAATTTGTTTTACCGGGTTTTCCAACGCTCTAAGTATCTAAGAAAGAAGAATATCTCCAATTGTACGTGTGGTAATAAGATTATGCACATCCCATCTACTCTCTCTCTCTCTCCAATGGTGGATAGTGATTGTATGAAGAACCAAGTTTTAGACAATACCATCACACCCCTACACTCAAAACCAGGGTTTTATCTTTTCTCGTGACCGAACTTCATCTAGCTCATATAAGGAACACGATCGGAAAGCGGCTCATTATTATTTTTCACTAGTTTTACACAATCTGAACAGGTTAAACATGTGCTTAAGGTGCTTTTTAAATACAAAATCTGAATCTTGTCCCAACGATATCGAGATATAAACATAGGAAAGGTAAAATCAAAACAAAGAAGAGTAAAGAAGCAAGGCCATTACCTCTTCAAGGAAGTCATCAAACAAATCTCGAAACCATTCAAGCAGAAACCTCAACGCCAACATTATTAGACCACCCACATATGTCAAGATAAACCAAACATATTCACAGTGATCAGCAAACTCCATCACCACCACTGTTAACTTCTCTTGATGCTATTGCTAAACCCTAAGTTTTTACTACTTTATTAGAACTATAAGTGACTCTCTCTCACATTCTTTGAGTTGAAGTAAACTTTATAATATAAAGTTTCCAATAAAAAACTTTATTATTCTTTTCTTTTTAGGATTAAATTTGTACAGTTCTGTCAGCAGTTGGGTCCAGCCAAAGCTAGGAACCCAACTGGGTTGGGGTGTCCTATTGGACTCCTAACAAAGCCCATAGGCCTTTTAGGGATATAGGGAGAGTTTGAGATGGTTAGGTAACTTATTCAATAGGGTTATCTCCTTTTGTATCACATACAGTTTTACAGTTCTTCATTATCAATAAAGAATTCTCTCTCTCTCAATTATTCTCCAATTATATAGAACTGATAATCCTTCGATAGGATAACATTTCCAAACACGTTATTAGCACGTAAGAAGAGACTGAAAAACACTCTCCAATAAGCAATTTTCAGGGAAACTTTGCAATCAAGAGGTATTTTATAATTTTTTAAATTTTGTTTCAATTTCTTCCTAATCTATGCGCTATAATATATGAATATGGATTAGCAGCTATTTTAACTCTTTTTTTCGGATTAAAAATAGGTTTTTTTTGGTGATTTTTACCCTAAAAATAGGGCTGTTTTCAAGCCAAAAATTAGTTTTTTTGTCGATATCGGATGGAGGTGGAACCACTTTGGCTAGAAAGCCCGTCTCGAGAGCTTTCCAACGGCATATGGCACGTCTCAGGGAGATGCCTCCATTGCCAAAAAACTCACGATGAAACTAAGCAGTTTCACGGCCAAAAACGACGTGATGACGTCAGCAGAAAAAAATATTATTATTTAATTATTTTTTAATAATTATCTATTGATGATGTCATCGTTATCCATTGCTGACGTCAGCAGTGGCATGTGCGAGGACACGTGGCATGGCACGTACTGTGAACCACGCGTTGTGGCACGTGGCAGTCACCGGAGAGTCACACGGCAGTCGTTGAACTCTCACCGACCGATCACTAGACCGTCACCGGAGCAGTCACCGAAAAAGTGAACGGCATGATATGTGGCAGATACGTGCGAGACTTGTGTGCACGTGTGGCAGACACGCTTGAGGGCACATGTAACCGAGTCAACCCAGTCCAGACTGGTCAGCCCGGTCCAGGCATTGACCCATACCAAGCCAGACCGGTCCAGGACCGATTCAGACATTAAAATGGCTATTAAAAAACCTATTTCTTAGTCAAATTGAGTCCAAATTTTTTAAATAAAATTCCTATTGATTGGACCTACCCCGTGGGGGACCCATTTTTAATTTTTTTTTACGAAAAATACTTTGTAATTTTTTTTGGGAAGATGTGCCTTGTATATGAAAGTTGACTCACTTATATCAGATATAAGCAAATTGGATTAATACATATTTAAGTGTCTTACGATAACTAATAGGATATTAATGGTATGCCCCTAGGATACTAATTATCATGATCTGGGGATCAAAAATAATAGGAAATCAAGACTAATTTCAAATACGACTAGGAGTCATATCTAAATCACAATTAATTGTCAAAGAGAAATAAAAATAGCTCAATTAGGAATTGACTTAGTCCTATTTATAAAAAACTTGGTGTCTAAGAACCAACTTTTCATATCTAAGTATAATTAGATGTTACATGATAACATTTAGAGGTATATAGGCACTGATAGCAACCTATAGTACCCTAGAATGTTAGTTTAAAGATGGGCATAATCAACATATCTTGTGAACCCAACAGACTTCGGGGTGGGATCACTTGTCAGCTAAACATCTAATACCCCTCATATTCGTAGCAAATGGGTCATTTGGCTAGAATATACAAACCCTTATAGAACTTTAAGGCTTAGAACATCCTAGTTATTTTGCAATACCTAGTGGTTTTGAACAGTTGTCTTGGCTAAGACTCTATTAAAACACACTTTAAGGTTAAGATCACCATTTTACGGGGTAAAATTAAGATTTGACGCTTAATAGGATATGAACAAGGTTCACCTATAAGTAATGATTGAGAATCACTAACTTGTATAATATGAATTATCTTTAGTAATGATTAGAAATCATGTACTTAAATAAGATTTTATAAGGAATACACACATCTGGTGGTTTTGAATATCAATATTGGTTATGATTCTATTATAATGTATATTTAAGATTAAGATTATCATTTTTACAGGATAAAATTTTGGATTTAATTATTATAAAAGAATTTTATGAGTTTTAGAATATGAACATGGTTCACCTATATCATGATTAGGAATAATTTATTTATCTTTATTCTAAGTACTATGATCTGTCTTTAATGTAATTGATATGTTTATCAAGAATTATCACTAATTGCGATATACATTTTGCATTACAAATGTATGCCAACCCACGTTACGATTACGAACCATTGTGGCTTGATGGATCTAACTACCTGTCTTGGTGTACGGACATAAAACTCCATTTATAGACGATAAATGTTTCAAAGTCGATTATTGCAGATAACACCACCTCTGAACCACTCAGGGCACATACCATGTTTACTATGCGCGCCCACCTTGAATCAGAGCTGAAATTTTAGCATCTCCGTTGCGGAACTCCATATGAGTTATGGACGAGCTGAGAAGAACGTTTTGGTCTACAGCAGGCCCAAACGAACTATAAGAACCGTAACCGCTAGAACAACTTAAGGCTATGCGACTTCAAGACTGTAGCTGCCTATAATTTAGTACTACAGAAGATTATTTCAGCAAGGACGCTCAACAACAACTACATCTTCGCGGAAGAGATTTTATAAAAGACTATTTCCACATTTCCACATTCACAGGCTGCTATTATGGACCCGAATGCAAAAATAGAATTTAGTAGTCCTTGAGATTTGACCCAACTCTTACTCGCTGTGGAACAAGATAACACATTTGTTTTTGGAAAAAATAAACAGTTTCCCACATACACCAAAATAAACAGTTTCCCACATAGCACATTCTTGATATGTTTATCAAGAATTTAGTAGTCCTTGAGATTCTTGGGCCCTCAGAAGCACAACAGGTTCAAAAAGGTTGGTCACCCACATACACCAAAAAAGATCAAGAAGCCAAATTTTGAATCTCCTTGCTTGAGATGTGGGATAGCTAGATACTGGGTTCACGACTGCAGGACACCATGGGTGCCTAGAGTCAAAGTCCAGGCTAAACCCATCAACATTAACATAACTTCTATCACTATGAAGTTAGCATCGTCAGACTTCTTCGACGACACTGATGCCGACATGAATCAACATACAGAGTAATTCGCAATGATATCTTAGTAGACATGTGATGTCATATTAGAGAGGACACTAGTAGTTTCTTTTCTAGTACAGACTTGATTTACTATTCTTTTTGTTGTCAGTATTTTTGATTTGTTGGGAAAATATCATTTATATTTTAATAAAGTGCTCGTGGCATACATGAGATTTTTAATTTGTTCTAAATTGTGATTATTCGAATTTATTGCTTGAGAAGTAGTTAAATTCTATGTATGATAGTTGATCTACTATATACAACCCTCCTATGGATCTATCTGCTCATTGAGCATGACCGATAATCAGATGAGTGGCGACACATGTCTAAGAGACATTAGTACCACGCACTCGATTCTTTTGAGATATGAACATATTTATTGTCTTTAACCTAGTGCATCGGGGATATCACGAATATCATTGGCATGGCCAACATGATTGAACGCACTGTGTATGTCACACTATTACTCTCTCACGATACGATACAAGGTATCTAGTCCACTTTATAAACTAGTAAATCCTGCCAAATTTTACTAAGTTTAGAAAGATACATGATAATACTTATCACGTAATGACTATCGGAGAAAATGACAGACAAGGTTTTATGCATCCACTCCATGTTTAAAGGTTAGAACACGTTATTGGAACAGTTTCTAATACACTCCCTAGGGCTCGGATAGTGAGGATGATTATCGGGATTATATCTCAA
Source organism: Kingdonia uniflora (assembly GCA_014058105.1). NCBI lineage: Eukaryota > Viridiplantae > Streptophyta > Magnoliopsida > Ranunculales > Circaeasteraceae > Kingdonia > Kingdonia uniflora. The sequence continues at coordinate 23,474 of JACGCM010001180.1, read as the reverse complement.
CTTTCCTTAAAAGGAGAGAAGATCCAGAGAAAGTACATGTAACGATTCCTTTCAAGGAAAGTTTATTATTTCATCCTAGTATGACCAAGGTGGAGTGGGATCTCCAGCCTTTGCTCCAAACGCATTCATTGATACACATGTAGACCTTTTCATCCACATGGTGGCCTACTTGAATATTTATGGTCATAAAAGATGCATCTAGGAGATGGTCTTATGTTTGCCTACTCATAAAATCTAGGAATATAACGTTAGCATGAATTTTCACTTAGATCATTCGATCACAGGCTCAGTTCCTGGATTAACCGATCAAAGTCGATCGATCCAACTTGACGGGGGCTTGAGAGTGTGACTCACAAACTTTTAATGATTATTTTATAGCTAAATGGGATAGATGATTGAGCATCATGAGTACCCCATACCATACCCAACTCGGGATTGGCGAAGAACCTAATCAACCAATTTAGGATAATCGTTAGGCCACTGTTATTACAATCACACCTTCTGACTAGTGTGTGGGATATGCATTCTTGCTCCCACAACACTGATTAGGGTTCATCCTTTAACAAATCATCAAAAAAAATCCCAAAAGTGACTAGTAACTGGGTCAGAGCCTGGTGTCGCCCATCGACAAAGATTTTGATGTTCTGTACAGGTGCCAATCGCACCACAATGTCTGAAGATGGGACCCTCAACGTCAGTCTTGTATTATGTGGGTTATGATTCACATTTATCACTGGATAATTGGAACTCACTATCGACGTATATACTGCAGGGCAGATAATTGTCACTTTGATGAGACCATCTTCCTAGCATTGGAGGGAGATATGACAGTCAATGTTGAAGATGTTTCTAAGAGGTCTTGGAAAATACCATCGTTGTCTCATCTAGATCACTATATATAAGTTAGGTGACAATAAGGTTCAATGGATTACAAGCCTCCAATAAGTCATAAATGAATTGCCTGACACATTCATAGATACTATCGAAGTACCTAAGTGTATGTTTCTATAAGTAATCCACCTACACAACATAATGTTCCAGGGGAACTAGTACTGCAGCTGAACGTTTCAGGGGAATTAGTACCGCAAACAAATTTGAGGCTCGCGCTTAGTGTGGAGCATCGTTGGAAGAAATTATTCTGAGCCGGGGAGCTGCAGAATAAGGGACAAATATGATTAATGGTGTAATCGGTTCATCGAGGATGGAACCACCCATCGGCGAGGCAATAATAGCTATGCGACCAGTTGATGCATTACGAGACTAGTCTAGGGTGGCACATATGCGTGTGATGATAAGAAGATATCGATCTATTAAAAGTTTGTAATTGCACAACGTAGGATCGTTTAGTAGAGATTTGTCGACAAGGTATTCATATTCGCTGCTTTGCTCACAATCAAGGATGAGGATTCATAACTACTTATTGTAAATAACTGTGTATTGTTATACAATGGCCAAAATGAGCATTTGAAATCCAAGCGGAGCTCAGCTTGCTAGCATAATGCAAAATGATACAATTGAGTCTGTCGGTTATAAATGGGAAAGGTACAAAAACATGATTAACTCGGAGAGATAATTTGGTCAAGGCAAGACTAGTTGCCCAGGAAATCTTTAAGAGATCTGACATCGATTGCAGTGTGACCTATTAGCTGGTTATGGACGCTATAACATTTCGGTACTGATCAGCCTGTCAATTTGTCGAGGACAAACTAGACCTACGTCTCATGTAAATACCACGTATTTATATGGGAAACTAGATACGAATATCTACATGAAGCCACCTGGGAAGGTATAAGCTTCTGGATACAATTAAGCCCGACACACGAGGTGTGTACATAATAAAACTGAAATTTTATTGTTGTCTTAAACCAATCGAGGCCCATGAGACATAGTAAGTTGACTGAATATTTGAAGGTCAAAGACTTTACAAATATCCTTATTTGTCCATGCATTCTTATTTAAAACACAGAAACTAGCTTCAGTATCATCATAACAGTGTACTAAATAATTTAGATATCATTAGACCTCCGGGGGAGATCGCAAGAGCCGCCGAATACCTTGGGAAATCAAGTAGCATCTTGATTTGTAGATCGAGCATCCTGATAGTGGCATACTCATACACCAAACAATATATATCAGAAGAGTTATCTAACACTTCGGTATGGATGTAGCATACGATGCTAAGTCGTTTATTGCGCGTCCATTACTTGGGTGTGGACAACGACATCTTTCACCATCTTAATAGGGGGGAAAATTCCAAGGGTCGTGGTGCCATAGCTAGGAGGTGTTTTTCTATAGTTAGCTCGATATATTAGACCCAATGACTCATTCGCAGTGAACTGTTTAGCTTACTATAATTTTATTCCTACCCAAAGGCACTGAAGTGAGATCAGGGCATTCTGAGGTATCTGATCGGTATGAAAGACTGGGATCTGATCTACTTAAAATGGTAAACGGTAAAATATAAAGTATGCCGATACATAATACTTCTCAGGCCCACATAGAGGTCATTGCCAGATGAATTATGTGTTTATGTACAGGGATACATAAAGATTCTTGGAGACCAATAAAGCAGGCGGCGGTAGCTACACATCGAACCACGAAGATTCTTGCACTTCATGAAGCTGGCAGAGAATGCTTTTGGTTGCGGTCTATGATCAACCACATCAACGGGAGTTGTAGTCTGAGTTCTATCCAAGATAAACTGACGACTCTTTATGAAGACAACGCAACTTGTATCGTTCAAATCAAAGGCAGATTTATTAAAGGTGACAGAATGAAGCACATTTTACCAAAGTTCTTCCACATACATGATTTGTGGAAGACGAATGAGATCTACGTTGTTCAAGTCCATTTTAGAAGATATGTTTGCAAATCCATTTACGAAGACTCTTGCACTATTTACGTTCAAGCAACTAGTACACGGAATCGGCATGTAGAATATTTATTTATCAATATCTCAGGGAGATAGATCTCAGAGAGATCGACGTCAGGGGGAGTAGTCCTAGCCTGACGTGGACACATGCGTGTTGTACTTCTTTTCCTGGTAGTACAGTTTTTATCCTATGAGGTTTTACTGAATAAAGGTTTTGATGAGGCAACGTATACGCGTCCACAACCCATACAGGGCATAGGATTGTACTCTTTCCTTGCATAACTTTTTGCCCAAGGGGGCTTTGCTAGGCAGAGGTTTTGATGAGGCAAGTCATCCTGGTATGAAATACCCTAAGGGGGAGTGTTAGGAGTTTGGTCCAGCCCAAGCTAGAAACTCAACTGAGTTGAGGTGTCCTATTGGACTCCTAACAAAGCCCATAGGCCTTTTAGGGTTATGGGGAGAGTTTGAGATGGTTAAGTAACCTATTCAATAGGGTTATCTCCTTTTGTATCACATACAGTTTTACAGTTCTCCATTATCAATAAAGAATTATCTTTCTCTCTCTCAATTTCTCTCCAATTATATAGAACTGATAATCCTTTGATAGGATAATATTTCCTAACAGTTTCTACTTTTCACAACAACTGTGGTTGAGGAGATTAGAAACTTGCTTATCATGACCAAGATATCCCAGATTTCTTCTCAACAACACTTATCACAAAGGGGCAATTTAGTCAATTTAGATACTTAAACTCAGTGATTGTTCACACGTGAGAGTACAAGTACCGTGTGACCTACAACATGGTATTCTTCAGGCTAGGGTTTTTGTTCTGAAGGTTGAGTATTTTGACAAAAAAGTACATCAAAATATGGTAAATTTTGGACATAATTTACAGGTTTTTATTATTATTTATTATTATATATTTTCGAAGAAATATAAATAGTAGTGCAAAGAGTATGATGTTTTTGAAAGAAAAAATATTATCAAAAATTTGAGGAATGCATGCATATCTTGGTAACCGTTAACCCATCAGCAGCAATTCGTCGTTAAGGCTCAGTTTGGTTCGCTGCAAACATGATGTAAATGCATCCAATTTGCATTTCTAACCGCTTCCATGTATTTGGTTCGATTTGCAATTACAATGTGGTGCCTTTAAAATACTTGTATGTGTTTGGTTCACTTTTGCAAAGCAAACAACTTGCATTTCCATGTAAAAACTTTTCTTGATCTCACAGCTAGTCCACCTCTCCCGGTTCATAAGGCTGGGCCTTCACAATCTTCCTCCAAGCCCGTGGTTACCAAGGCCGAAATCTCCCAAGCGGGGTTACCTCTCTCCAACCACTATCTCTCGTAAGGCCTCGGCAGCAGCTCACTCTTATTGCCACGGCACTGCCGTCATCTTCCACGGAGGAGGAACAAGAGCCGTGGGGAAATGGATACGCCACGACGGATAGCATGGGATGGGGCATGCCGGTCACAGCAGATTTTTTCGGAACCGAGTCTAGCCGCGATACTCCAAGCACAAGTTCAAAAGGTAAGGGAGTTCTAAAGCGTAGTTGAGACAATGAGGAGTCCGGGGATTGCTACGGGGACTGCGCAGGACCCGCTAAGGTACGTATTTGCACACGATTTCCACACACCTACGTTGCTTCAATTCCTTATGCTATGCACCTTTCCTGTTTTCATGATAGGCCTTTATATATGATGCATGTTAAACCACTATTTAATAAATGGAGATTTAAGCATAAAAAAGGACAACGCCCCTTAACTCATAAAGAGTCCTACAGGATAGAACATTACTTACATAGCGGTCCGCATACCCTCATCACAGACCAACATGTTGCTAAGCACACACTGCACCACGGCAATGCCGTCCCCCATTCCCCAATTGACCTCCGCAAATGGATCAGGGATAAATGGGGCAAAAGGAATCATGAACATAGAATTGGACAATCGCAATCTTACAAGCGGAAGGCCGCGTACCATGGTAGCAGACTTTCCCACCTTAGAAACACGTTCATCTCAGCGGCACAAAACTTAATTGCCCACCCATGCCAGAGAACCTTTTGAGCGGTTATAAAAATGACCCCATTCCAAAAACTTGGCAGTAAATCAGACACCCTAAGACGTGACACAGCGAGGCACCAAAAAACAACCCAAATTATCCAAACAACGGAAGCGGGCCCGACACCGGCCCTTAGTTATCAATGATTGTGCTCGCATGGAACTGTAAGGGGACTGCGAAGCGGTCCACCCTAAGGGAGCTTCTGGTGCACAACTAGAAATTCTACCCTGACATTGTTTTCCTCTTAGAAACAAAAGCGATCAACCCTGTTAATCTCAGGAAGCTCAACACACTTGGCCTCACTAACTCGCATACTGTTAATGCCTCCCCCCAGCACGCGGAGAGGCTTTGGCTGGCTTGGAATAATACCATCGATCTGACTATTCTCACCTCCTCCCAAAATGGTATCGACGCGCTCATTCAATCGTACGCGCCCAACCAATCGCCTAGTGCTGATCCGACCCCTTGGCTCTGTTCGTTCACCAACGGCCTGCCTGACGCGCAACACCGTTCCACTTATTGGGCCTCTATTATCAACTTAGCCAGATCGATTAAGATACCTTGGATTATTATTGGTAACCTAAATTGTATCACCTGCAAAGAGGAAAAATACGGTAAAATTTCTTTCGACGGCACTACCCCTAACCCTCTGGGGGAGTTCATTTTCAAAGCCTCCATGATGGACTTGGGTTCTTCTGGTGTTTCGTTCACTTGGTCAAACAGGAGGAGAGGCGCTGAGCTGGTTAAGCAGAGGTTGGATAGAGCGTTAGTCTCTATCCCTTGGCGAACCACCTTTCCGGATACCACCATTCATAACCTACCCATCATTGGATCGGATCATGGGCCCATCATCCTGAATACGGAACCGACCAGACACTCGTTCCCGAAGCAATTCCATTTCCAATCAGCTTGGCTTAAAGCACAAAAATTGCCTCGAGATCATCAAAAAAGCCTAGAACGGAGGGCAGACTGGATCTCGCCAGCTTCGTCTGTGTAAAAAGCTTAGGCACACAAAGAAGGAGCTCATTGCTTAGAACAAACGAGAAGTCAACTGCATCTAGAATAATATTCAGAGCCTCAGGGTTCAAATTGGAGAAGGACAGAAGAAGACCCCTTCTGATGACAACACCAGGCAAGAGCAAAAGATGCAGGCCCAGCTTAACCGCATTCTAGAACAAGAGGAAGCTACCTGGAGAGATAAGTCGCGCGAGCTCTGGCTTAAGGAAGGCGATAGGAACACAAAATTTTTCCATACTTCTACCATCTGTCGGAGGAGATTTAACGATATCAAACAAATCTGTAAGAAGGACGACACTTGGGGGAAAGACCGGAAAGACATTGGTGATACCTGTGTTGATTTCTATAGAGACCTCTTCACTTCCTCCAACCCTTCCCAGAAGGTCCAAGATCTCGGTATTATGGAAAAAGTGATCACGGACGATGAGAACATTACCCCGACCAGAGACCCCTCCATGGAAGAGATCAGAAAAGCTTTGTTTAACATGAACCCTCATAAAGCTCCTGGGCCTGATGGTTTTACCCCACTGTTTTACTAGAAGTCTTGGGACACTGTCAAACATGATCTGTACAACGCCACCCTTGCCTTCTTTCAAACGGGTAACCTCCTTCAGGAATTCAACCAAACAATTATCACTCTCATCCCAAAAAAAAAAACCCCCCGAGACCTCGGATCATTACCTCCTTATCAGCCTCTGTAACGTCAAAATCAAAATCATCGCGAAAATCCTCGCTTCCAGACTTCGCCCCCTCCTCAACAAGATTATCTCTTCAGCGCAGAACGCTTTTATTCCTGGGAGGCAAATCTTCGATAATATCATTATGGCCCAGGAGGTTCTGGCAAATCTGAAAAAGAAGAAAGACACCTCCAGCTGCATGGCAGTCAAGCTCTATCTGAGTAAAGCCTTTGATAGAGTCGAGTGACACTTTCTCAATGACACCCTTAAAGTGTTGAGTTTCAATAACAAGTGGTGTGGCTGGATTCAGCAGTGCATATCCACCACGACGCTCAGTTTCAACTTAAATGGCACCCCTTACGGAATGCTCAAGCCGGGGAGGAGGCTCAGACAAGGAGACCCCCTTTTACCCTCCCTTTTCCTCATTTGCTCGGAGGTTCTCTCGCCCATCATCCTTCAGAAGGAACAACAAGGCAAGCTGCATGGAATCAAGACTGCCAGAGGTAGTACCCCTATCTCCCACCTCCTATTCGCGGACGACAGTTTCATATTCTGTAAGGCCACTCTCGATGAGGCAGGCGCTCTCAAAGACGCTCTCAGTACCTTTACTCAAGTTTCCGGTCAGGAGGTTAACTTTGCAAAATCGTGTATTCTTTTCAGCAAGAACTGCCATCACCAGCACCATAGGCTGATCCAAAATATCTTGCACATCAAGAAGGATACTTCGGGAGAAAAGTACCTTGGCGCCCCCCTTACCTTTGACCGCTCCAAAAGTCTCAACTTCTAAGACATCATTTCCAGAGTCTCTAGCAAGATTGAAGGATGGAAAGCCAAAAATCTCTCCCAAGCTGGACGACTCACTCTCATCAAAGCTGTTAACTCGGCAATTCCATCTTTTCAGATGGCCGTATTCCCCTTCCCCCAGAAGATATGTAAAAAGCTCGATTCCCTAAATGCCAGATTCCTATGGGGCTCAAACAGCAATGGCAGGACAAAGAACCAACTTATCAAATGGAATAGCATTTGCCAACAGCCTAAATTCAGAGGACTTAGAATCCGCAAAGCCACCCATCATAACCAAGCCATGCTGGCTAAACATTTTTGGAGAATCATTAAAAAACCAGAGAAACCTTGGGCGCAAAACATGATCGCAAAGTATACCCCGAAAGCACCGCCTATGCTGGCCCATGCGCGAAACTCAGACTCATGGATTTGGAAAGGAATTTTAAAAACCCAGAACCGTATCTGGCCCGACCTGTGCTGGCACATTGGCAACGGGGAAAGTGTAGACCTATGGCTCGAACCTTGGATCCCGGGCATCAGGTTTGGGAGACCTGCGGGGCCTGCTCCTCTCGTTAGGCCCATTACCAAAGTTGTTGACCTCATTAATCAAAATAGCAAAACTTGGAACACGGCTTTAATTCATACCATGTTCCAAAAAGACATTGCGGACCTCATCACATCCATCCCCCTCAGTCGCTATCCGGGGAGGAATGTCCTCAGATGGAAGCAAGAGCATAATGACATTCTTACAGTTAAGACCGTCCATAATTACTCTCTTAAAGAGCAAAACAGCGAGCATCTAGGTTGCAATACCACAAACATTGACGATTTCGTTTGGGAGACCATCTGGAAGATGAAGGTGGCGTTTAGAATCCAACTTGTCCTCTGGAAAGCCATTCAAGACGGCATCCCGACAAAGCTGAACCTGTGGTATGGATATGGCGACTGGGATACCAACTGTCCTCAATGCGGTAGTGAGACCAAAACTACATCGCACGCACTTTTTTTCTGCCAAAGCCGCCCAAGAGATTTGGAGGAAATCGCACCTTGCCCTCGACTTCAGAAATTGGGTTTACACAGACTCTGTGAGTAAGATCATCCAGCGCTGCTACACTATTAAGGGAGGCACAAACGGCCTACTTCAGTTTTGTAGCACCCTGAGCTCTATCATATTCGTAATATGGAACAACAGGAACGAGCTTTTATTTGAGAACAAGCGCACCAATCCAGATTAAGTTCTTAAGAAAGCGACTCTTTACACCACCCCAATTCCCAGGACAGTGCCTCACACCCTGCCCATTCAGGAGTTACAACCGATTGCTACGACCAAAGCAAGAGAGGGTTGGCACACAATCAATGTGGACGCATCTTGGAAAAACTCTAAAATCATTGGGGGTACAGGCTTTATTATTAAATCCCATTTGGATTCCATTGTATGTGTAGGGCATTCTTCTACGAGAGCAGCGGACCCCGAAGAGGCAGAGGCCATCTCGGTGATCAGAGGGATGGAGACAGCGCTTAGTCTGGGGCTTGATAGGACTATTCTTCTGACAGACTACCAACGCCTAGTTCGAGCTTTTCGAGATCATTCAGAAGACCTTTCCTGGGGTGCGCTCACTTGGGCACCTGACATGTACGCTTTAGCGACGAGATTTTAGACTCTCTTTTTTTTAGTTCGTTCACCGTTCATGTAATTTTGAAGCACATTTCTTAGCTGCGAGGGGTGCAAATTTCCCCCCTTTTGTTTGTACCGAGGCCTCTGAGGCTCGGACTTTTGTAAACTCTGTTCTTACCCGCCCCTATGGGCGGTTTGTTTAATTATATATTTCAGCTTTGAGTTAAAAAAAATGTAAAAACTTTTCTTTTTGCTTACATTTGGTTGCACTGAAAAATCTTTACAACAGAGTTTGCATTTAGGCTTTCTACTTGGGAGAGAAAATAGGAGAAAAATAAGAACCTTTTAAAGGCTATAAAAAGGTAGTTCTCATTTGCATTTGCATAACAATACACCTAACCAAACATAAACATCAATCTACAATTAGTTCCACTTGGGCATTAGTGATAGACATGAAAAATGTTTATTTTTGTCCCTAAATTCACATGATCTATAACATCATTTAATGTCTTATTGGGCCTAATTGAATTATATTGCTACTATTACAGGAAATAAAATAGTTGTGACGAAACCCTTCCTACTTCTACATGCTAAAGGCTACTACTGGAGATGACCTAGTGAAAATAGATTCTAGACCAACCGAAAATAGCGTTGTTGGAAGACTTGGTAATCAAGATTTTGCTAAAATGTCTTCACAAAATCTTAGGACTTTTGTTATCTTATAAAACATAGGGAGAGAAAGATAAGAACTTTCTCGAACTTTCTCTTTTCCACCGTAGTTTTCTTGTGGTTTTGAGAAAAGAGAAAAGAAGAGTACTTTAATTTATGATTGAGTTGCTTATTTTTGGAAGTACTTTTGGGGATTTCCTTGTCTCCTATGAATTTGTAAGTTAATTTTAATTAATGATAAATATTTATTGTAGTATATTGCAATTTTCAATACACAATTTGTTAAGAAAATATGATTTGAAGAACCCTAACCTATATTACAACACCCGATTTGATACAAATTATCAATCAACACCCGTCATTGATTTTGTGCAACACCATTATGGCTAATTATCCTGTAACACTCTTACATAATAATATTTAATTAAGACATGGACGGCTCCAATTGCTTCACTGCTAATCATTTTTTCTCATAGAAGGCGCCACTGACAACAAAAGCGAGTTTGAACCAGAAAAGGAAAAGGATAGATAAACTGGGGTAACATCTTCTAGCAACAATCAATTCTGTAACTGTTTTTCAACATGATTATGTATCAAACATGATACATAATAATGCAAACGGTGACCATCTCTGCTAACTGGAATTGCAGATGACTCCGTGGATCTCATTTTATCTCAATTAGGTCTACCAAAACATACAATCTCCCGTCAAAATGCAATGGATGACCGTAACTGCTATTGATGAGGTCCTCATGAAACCCATGATTCTCAATCGTTGATATGGGTATGACAATGAACATGTTAATCTGCAAGCCTGCTTTCTACAATATTGTGTCTGCTGATATCTGATAGGCAACTCTAAAACTTGAAGAAATTTTTGCGGACCTTTAGCACAGATCGACATGTTAGTGACACTCTGGTGGTAGTTCTTTCAATATTCTTGATTTGTTCAGTGCATTTAGTTTCAACAGCATTTTCTGAGCTCAGCAGACAGGGATTTTCCTCCTGATATTTCAGAGCTTCAAAAAGGTTCTCTACCTGCAAATCCCGGGGAAAATACAAGCGCATATAAATAAGCATAATTTCATAAGTTGCTCATATATCAACTAATCTACCTAATAATCTCACCTCATCCACACAGTGTACACTGTTGTCCTTTATGCCATGTAAGTAGTCTGGAAAACCAAAAGGCAATAAATATTGAGAAAATTTGCGCTTACCCCCCACTATTTGACTCGAATTCGCGATTGCCCCCCAGAATTGGCTAAAATGAGCTCTTGGACCTCACTTTCCATCTGGCCACTAATCCTATTTTGTTGAACGGACCAATATGCCCACACGTGTTTCTTATGTGATCTTAGGCAAACGGATGTCATTTTCTCTCTCTCAAGTTTGTATTAACGGTTCAGATCATTTTCAATATACCCGTTGCAATCACGACACGTGGCATGTTCTCTCTCCATCTCTCTCCACCATTGATACCAGAGGAAACCCTAGAAACCCTAATTACTGGAAGATCAAATCCCCAATCTCATAATTTCTTCAATTCGCAATCAAATTATTGAAACCCAATTAAATTCTCTCTTAAGAATCTCAAGTTCTATACTAGGAATCCAAAATCAGTTTCTCATACCCCACAAAAGGTGTAAAAATCTCTTTTTATGAGTCAAATTAGATCAAAATTCAAAATTAAAACCAAGCCATCTCATATAATATCAAACAAAGCATGGGTTTTGAAGTTTAAATCCTTTAACCAACCAAGGACCATTTCATGCATAAAATAACTGGCGATCCAAACAGTCCCTAAATACTTAGAGAGGAAGAACTAAAACTCAACTTTAGACCCAAGCTTGGTAGATGAAGAGAGAGAGAGAGAGAGAAAGACCCTAAAACCCCATTAGAGCTTGGTAGATGGCAATCCTTATGCAGATTGTAGAGGTGAAGAGAGAACGACCCTAAAACCCCATTAGAGCTATTTTGGGGAGAGAGAAGTTCTAGATTGAGGGTTTTTTTTTTTTTTTTTTAAAACCAAAAGCAACCGGTAACCTAGGTTACTAGTTCACGTGCCTTACACACGGGTGTTTTTGAAAGTTCATACAAATCTGACCAGGCAAAGGCGAGTCAAACCTAAAATGGGGTTCATGTGCCAATTTTTGCCAACGATGGGGGTCAATCGCGAAATTTTCAATCAGGGGGGCGCAAGCACAAATTCATTAGGAAACATAAACCCATTAAAATAACCTAGACAAAGTAGTATGAAGAGAAATAAAACTTTTGGAAATTGTATACTAAACCTGAATATGCCTCATCTTTAAATATTAGTAAACTGCACGGCATCAATAAGACCGAGAATGGATGATGGTAATTTGAATGAATAACATCTTTGTTATCAACTCGTACTTCGCCTACACCACCATTTTCTGTAGAAGTATATACTGTTGTTTGAATAGAATCAATCAATTTTGAGTGTGGTGTGAAATTCATAGCAACGGGTGATCCCAGGGACAATATAGCTACAACTGGAAAATAAGCAGGTCCGTCCTGGTGTGGCTGAGAAAGGCATAACAGAGGCGTGTTGGTTCCAAGAGAAGAAGAAAACTGAAGAAAAAAAATAAATGGAAAAAGACTTCTGTGCAAAAGGCAAACCATGATCCCTTGGTCAGGGAAGTATTCGTTGATAAGTACATGATTGATTGTTGAAGAGAATAGTCCTGTTTCTTCACATATTCTTTCTGTTATATTTGTAAGCCAAGGAGGTACTGCACACACAAAAGAGAGCTAATCAAGTACTGACAACGTATGTCTTTATTGACAGACATGGCTAATTGGATAGAGTAGCGGATAAGAGGATTCAAAACAAATAGAAGAATTATACAACTAATGGAACTGAAGTATTTCTATAATCTCTACTCACACAAAAATTCTAAAAAAACTCATTTAATCCTATTAATCATTTGTTGTATTTTATATTTTTTTTAGTTAGGCTCCTTTTTCGAAACAACTGTTGAGTTAAGCAGCAAAAGAAGTCCAACATAACTGTGCCAAGTGATATATATTGCATAACACATCTATATTACATTCTTGGTTACTTGTATCAAGACAAACTTAAAACAACACGTTTTCCGAGGCCAAAACAACGAATCTTGAGATTTGTTGTCAGGTTATAAAACTTCCTAAACTACTTAAAAGATGACCATCTGTCTCTAACTCCTAAGTAGTTTTGCCACATGTTTAACTTGAAATTATAACTACATGCATTAACTTCTCTTTCTACTTTACAAGCCTCTCGCATCTTTCTCTCTCCCTCCGTCCCTCTTGTTCTCTACAACCACCCTCTCCTCCCATTGAATCCTCCGCTCTTCACAACACAACAGGTACATCTCTCTTCAATATAAGATTGTTACTCAAACGTTATGATTCACAAAGTTTTCATACTGACCTTGACCTTTGCATGCGGTATATGCCTGTTGTGAGTATTATAATATCTTCTAAAAAGTCCTATTGTCAGTATTATAATATCTTCTGAAAATTTGTAGTAGTTGTTGTTGTTGTTGGATTGAAAGAGAGGGAAGAAATGTGATCTTTGATCGATGTAGAGATTGACAGGTATGAAGAGAAAGAGAACGATTACAAGAGAGATTACAACATTTCTTCCTACCATTGACAGATCTCAAATTCGTGTTTCTCTCTCTAAACTCATATGCTTCTCTCTCTAGATATCTTTTAGTTTCTCTCTCGGGAGATTACAAGAGAGATTACAACGTTTTTTCATACCATTGACAGATCTTGAATTCGTGTTTCTCTCTCTAAACTCATATGCTTCTCTCTCTAGATATCTTTTAGTTTCTCTCTCGGGAGATATCTCTGATTTCTTTCTCTATTTTTCCTCTATTTCAAGATATCTTTGCTTCTTCTTTGTTCTTTGTCTCTTGCCGTATTTTTAGAGCAGTAATAAAAGTACGTCTGGCTGTGGTAAAAATACAGGGAGTCGGTATTTGGTAATTTTACAACTATAAATGGTATGTTGTTGTTGGATTGGAGGAGTGAAGTAGAGATGATGGGTTGCAATATTGCATGCAGAGAGTTAGTTGTTACTTTTGGCTTCTAAAAATTTAGAAGAAGAAACTGCAATCTTCTGTCGAGTATTTAAGGAAAATAACAGATATGTGGTGCTTATGTGTAGTGAACAAAGCAGGTTGGCTTCAGTAAATCTTCGCTTCATCTAGCATTTATATCATCTAACTTTGTACCTTATCTAAACCCAAATACGAAATACTGTAACAGATCATCATTTTTTTTTGGCGTTTTGGCTAACGTGGAGGGGAAGTCAGAAAAATTGTGGCGGGTTTTAGTTTGCCTCATTTTTTTACGTTTCATACATTCTTTTGTGGCTGATTTCATTTTTTTAATACTTATTATGGGTAGTTAGTGCCCTGTTTGGTTAGGCATAAGTCATACCCTGTTTGGTTAGACATTAATTAGTTTCATATGGAAAACAATGTGGACCTGTTTTGTAGTTAGTGCCCTATTTGGCAATGCCTTAAATTACTTTTGATGTGAAACTTGATTTTGATGATTTCGGTTTCTGACATTTGTACATTACTCCTTGCGTTTCACAGATTTTGACGAAAAGATGGGAAATGAAACTACTCAGTCGGCTAAAAAAAATGATAAGAAAATGAAGAAAATTTTGTCAATGACACAAGTATGCAAACCCATTTTAAGAAGTTAAACTAAATTTACATAATTCAACTAATCTATATCTCAAGAGTTGCATTGATATGTTTTCTTTTCCTAATTGTTCAGGTTAGAAGGGAACAAAATGCAAACAATGTTATTGACACCACTACTATCAATGAGAACCAAATACAGAAGCCAATACTGCGACAACCATACATGACAAGGACATTCGATAGCCACATCAATATAGAAGTTTGTTCAGGAGTTCGGTGTGTGAAATATATACACCAGAATATCTATAAGGGACGTGATCACACCACATACTGTTTCAAGAAAATAAATTTTGTTTAAGACTTATGTATTTTTGTATGAAAATGTAAAATTTGTTTTCTATTTACTTTTCTATTGATGTGAATACAAAAAATGTTATTGTAATATTTGTATAGGTTCAAACTTCTAATGTTAATTTTTAACCGAAACAACACTTGGTGGGAAGATTTCATATATTAATTCATGCGTTAGCATGGCGCCGAATGTGCGTCGACATCTTCACCGTGACTTGGTCATGGGTAGTACTAGTACATATACAAAGGAGAAACAACCCATAACATGAATCACACATTAACATAAGATTCCCAAGACATTCTTTATAACAATAAAAATTGAAACTACATGTGACATGGAATGATTAAATGCATGGTAGAATGTTACACAGACAATCAAGCCTCTTTACATAGACTACAAGAACAGACTCCAAAAATCATTTGATCATTGTCCAAACTCGGTGTTCGGTCAGAGTACTATAAGGCTGCACGATTACTGATCATATACCATAGCCCAACCACTCAACTCTAGTACCTTGGTTTTCAATGTCGCTTTAGATCGTTCATGTCAAAACTTTACTTTCGACCTCCCCAAGTAGAAGACCACTGTGATACCACTTCTGCGGAAAGAGTAGGAAAAACAATTACAATATAACTTCTATAAATTAATACCATTGGGACCACGTAAAACCTATTAATTAAGCGGGGTTTTAACTTATCGATTAATTAATAATTAATAATTTATCAAAATATTTTGTATTTTCTAAATTTTATTTTATGTATTAGTTTTTATTTTTCCAAAGGAAAAAGTGTTTCTCAAGAATTTAAAAGATTAAATGCAAAACATTAGCTTAATCTACTAAACTCAGTGTACTTTTTAATTTAACTAAAAGTTAAATGAACTATGTATTGAACCAACTTGATTCAATGTGTTTTCCTTATTCATTTAACTAAAAATTAAGTGGAGTCTTTGTTAAAGTGCAGTCTTGTTGCAATATGATAACAACACGCCGTAACTCTTTAGCGCATTACGGAAAATTAGAAATGAGATTCAACTTAACTTCAATTTTAACAAAAGACAGACAACATTGAATTCGTATTTTAAGAATGCATAATAGTCGATTTTATATGTACTTCTTACCAATTATTAATTTATATGTTGATCGGGACATATACGAGTCTATAAGGTAATTTTGAAAATGTATTATCTTATAAAATTAACGAATTTATTAATTTAGTATTTGGGCCCAAGTTGGGACCGGAAAAATCTATTATTTAAGCACAATTATTAATTTATCGGGTATAAATAAATTAATCGAAGCTATACTGTAGAGTACTTGCATTACAGACATGAACACAAACAAACTTCACACTAACACAAGAAGCACTTCATACTTACAAAAGGATTATGGAAGAGAGGCTAAATGACATAAAGACACATGTTGGATGTTAATTACAATAGTCGGTTGTATTGGATATCATGGACAAATGTTTTATCGTGTTGGACAAACACCTTTTGCAATGTAGGTAATTATATCTTTAAATAATTGCATAACGTTTCTAAATTATGAGATTTGGAAGTAATTACTGTTAAAAATATTTGTTAATCGATTGCTTGTTGAGATGTAGATAGTGACATCTAAATACAACTTGATGGCATCACATATTGAAACGGCTATCTGCTCACAAAAATCTGTGTGCAATGTTTACCGAGAACTGTAGAATTAGCTTGCAAATGTGTTGACCTATGTTTAATACATGTATGCCACCACGCAAGAAACATACAATAATTAAGTCACATGCTCCATAACTCAACAGGCCAACTTATCAATTCTACAATTCTAGATAAACATTTTTGCGTGAACATCATCTTTCGCTCGTTCCCCACCAATTTGTGGGTCATTTAAATTTTCCTATCTTGTTAAGACTCCACTATTAGAGGTGTTTAGTTTTAATTTGTAGTTAGTTTCTTAATTGAATAGATATGGGGAGATATTGTAGGGGAGATATCCTAAGGTTCTATAATATATATGAGAGGGTGGTATAATCTTTTTAGGTTAGTTGTTGGAAAGTATAAAATAATGAGATTCAGTGTATTGTTTTCTATGTTTTAGAGTTAGAAAATCCTATTTTCAATTAGGTTAGTCTTTAATCGATAATTAGCTTCTGCGACTTAGATTTACACTAAATTGGTATCAAGTCACGGGGAACATCAAATTATCGATGTCAACTATGTTTCGTCTAAGAGACGTGAAGGAGAAATCTACCGGCTGAGCAATCACAATATTAGCAGATTGAATCAACGAGTTATTTAACACCTTGAGTTTAGGCGTGTTCAACTACACCCATCTCACTCTCTCATTAAGGTGCATCGGAGAACAATCTTTAACATGGAAACATCACCGCGAAGACCAGTGTAACGAAGAAAT
This sequence comes from Kingdonia uniflora, assembly GCA_014058105.1. NCBI lineage: Eukaryota > Viridiplantae > Streptophyta > Magnoliopsida > Ranunculales > Circaeasteraceae > Kingdonia > Kingdonia uniflora. Next base: position 6,343 of record JACGCM010001180.1, on the reverse strand, counting down.
CCGACGAAACGGAAAATCCGCTCCCAAACCTCGTCGTTGGCCACGGACAATCGAGTTACCTAGGGTTGTCGATAACAATGTAAAAAAACCCGCTAGCCCCTTCCAAATCATTACGTGACTCAACAGTGGGTACGAGTGTCGTCCAGAGCTGCAATAAGAGCATAAAGAGGGAAAAAGCCGATACGTTTTCGTCGTGGGATCCCGGGTTAGGAGGTACAACCATGAAATGGGAGCCCAGTAATAGAGGGGGGGGGGGGAACCACTGGAGTTCTTTCCGTCGTCATAAGTGGACATTCAACCAAAACAATTGCGGTAGTGACACTTCCTATCACAGTTGTGAAAGGTTTTGCGATGGTGAAAACCCAAATCGTGGGAAAGGAAAAGAACCATCACGTGCTCAGCACGTGCAAGTTTGGGGCCATGCCCAATTCGGGAATCCAACCAATGCCCATAACCAATGGCAATCCCAGCCTGATACTCTACACGTATTGCATACACAGGTGCCACATTATATGGTATCTTTGTACCTCGTCTGCTGGATCCTTCAATGCTACATCAACTGGTCCTTAATGTCACATTAGCGTACCAATTCATTTAGAGGTGGTTCCACTGCCATCAAACCATGTCAACAGCTTCTCTTTAAGTCAAATATGATTTTGGGGGCATCCCAAAGCATCCAAGTATCTAGCTATTAGGGCACACTTAGTTGCATGCCTTTAGCGATTAAATAAAACAAAGGTTGTCCTCCAGTAGTACACGAGCCAAGAAAGTCCCGAAGCACGATCGAAAAATCACCATTTGTTGATGATGCTGTAAGACAAAAGACGTGCCTATAGAGGCATTAAGGTGGCTGACACAGCCTGAAAGAGTCATCTTTCATAAACTGAGGGAAATTATAAAAACTTGTCTCTCTCTCTCTCATAAATTATCAATAGTTATTGAAAAAGAAAGAAGTGGTGTACCAGTACCTCTAGAGAGAAGAACATTGAGTTCTGAGTGTAAGTTGGTGATTAAATTATTTTGGAAAAACAACGGGTGCGTCAATCTCTATAAAACGAACGGGGTAAAGCAGAAATTGTGGTCTTCTAGTACTGGTTAGTAACTTGTTCTTTTATTGATTTTATTGTCTAGTACTCTATTTATGATGTGGATTTTTATTGCCTTTGTATTGAGATTAATTTGGGGATATATGTTGAGAATGTTGGGGCTAAGAACTAATTCTATTTTATTGTTTTACACCAAGCTTTGGGTTTGGGAAACCTACAAAAGATAAAATAATTTCTATTGTTTTTGGAAAGTTAGAGAATAAATGCTTTGAATGCTTAAAAGGTATATGTGGGGTTGTTTCTGTTGCTTGTATGATAGCATGTAATTGTGTAAGTTTTGAATCATAGATTTAGAGAAAATAATATATGTGTATCTGTAGGCCTAATATTCGTTTAAAAATCATGAGGCTCATGGAGTAAATTTGTAGTGTCTTCTAGTTCAGAGGAAACATCATCATCCAGTAGGGAGGACGTTATAGTGGTATGGAAGAAACTGTTGATAGGGTTGAAGTGGTTGTAGGTGTAGAGGTTGGAGAAACCAGTGAGGTAAATAAAGTTGTAAAGGAAGATTATATAAATGTGAAAGATAATAAGTTCTCATATACCCTGAGGTAGTAGATGTAGGGAATTTTAAAAAAAATATAAGATGAAATTTAAGGAAGATGGGGAACTATGATGGAATAAGGGGGGTGGTTTAGGACTTATGTGCCCTGAAAAAGGGAAGAAGGGGTCTACTACTCACGTGCCTTACCTAGAGATGTGTAAGAGAAAGTATTAGTGAATGTATACCTTGTTTTGTACTACAATGGTGCAGTTATGGCAAGACGAATTATTGGATTTTTGTTGCATTTGAACCAGGTCATATTATGGCCTTAGAATTCCGCTGACCTTCTTTCAAAAAGTGGTTATGAATTCTATTGTAATACGTCTCTACCCAATTAAAATGGGAATTATTTGAATGATGAGAAGGGGTGTGAGGCACTGACTGATAGTGACAAAGAAATTACGGGAACTGTCAAGCAGGTTCGAGCATATGATATATACTAAAATTATACAGACTAAAGTTCATCAAAATTCGTATAGGTACATGTATAAATGAATCTTCTATGGGTAGGGGAAACTGTATGCAGGTTCTAATCAACTTCGACCAACCCCATCATTTCCTTTGAACTGCTAACCATTTTTCATGTTTTTGTTTAATCAGGTCCCTAATCCAAATCTCTGCTTGATAATATCGGCTTGTTCCATGCGTAGCCCTTGAGCAGGTCGGCTAAAGCAAGTACTAATGGTTAGTTTGGTATCCGTAGGGATAAGGGTAGAACTCTAGAGTTGCCCAAGTACCTCAAGCCGCGAGAACCGCTTATTGGCCGAGAAGAAGAAGAAGATTTGTCTTCTGTTGGTAACTTGAACTAGTCCTCCTACGCCTGAGCCGAGATTTCGCAAGGTGTGAAGCTGACGTTTAGAGGTTAAAAAAAAACTAGTACTAAACCTTCTCCTTCTATGTGGTGGTGGCCCGAGGAATAGGGCGGGGGAGCTTTTCCGCTGGAGGTGATTGGAGATAGTAGGTGGTGAAGTGAGGTCGCATCTGTGATTCGGACAAGGATCGCTGAAAGGAGGCTCATGAGGTCGCAGGCAGTATGTACTATTCCAAGGCTGTAGCCACACTGAGAGAACTAAAGAAAAAATAACTTTACGATGTCGTGGACTGATTGGCATCAGCTTGATGATAGGTTTCAAGAGGCAGACTCTGGGGTATTATTGATATTCTATATTCTGCTGCATTTGTGATTTGACTATATGTCCTTAAAGATCTTGTTTTGCTATATTGTCAACTCGCGATGTTGATGAAGGGAGCTATGCATTTTATTGAGAGGTAGAGCTAGGAGGTCGGAGAGCTACTCATTGCTCGCTTCTCAACAATCTCCAATGAAGGAGCTCGGAGGATAAGCTCGAAAATCGTAAAGAGCGTAGGTCTTTGAATTAGAAAGTGGCTGAAGCGTGTATGCCTGATTTGTCTGAGCGTGAGGAGCACTATCTTACAGCATTTATAGGATACAGCAGAAACAGACTCACTTTTGTCGTCAATTATGGCTACACGTCGGGGTGACGTGCTGGGAATAGCGTTGCTGGGGCCGAACTGTCAATATAAGGACATAATCTTTGCTTAGATACAGATGTGAAGTGTTGGGAGATGCCTGCTATTCCCCACTGTCTCTGCTTCCAAACTGCCAAGTCGAGCTACTGATAGTCAAGTGGATCTCCATCTGAGGTAGGGCTAACAGACGTTTAATCATTCTGTGGTCTTTCTATTTCAAACTATGTTGTTTCTGCCGTGACTTTGTGATATTGTATTCTGTGTGGCCTAAACGGTTAGTGTGATAGACTCTAGCTCTTTTTATATTGTTCTTTTGTTTGCATGTTTGTATTGATAACAAAATATTTGCAATTTTGTGTAGGAGGTAAGCGTTGTAAAAAAAACTGTTTCGATCTGGAGAGATCATATGCGTAAAGCCGAGGGATTCTGTGGCTTATATTCAAAAGGCAGGTACTAAGTAAAACTAAGTATATAGAATGCAGTTTTAAGTCTACTTCGGAGAAATTTCTTAGATTATTACCTTCAGTGAAATGCAAAGATAAAAATAGAAAAGAATGAAGTTTTAAAAGGAAAAGAAAAGGAACTTGGGGTATTAGTACTAAATCGCAAGACCTACTGTTTTTTACTGACCTAATGATAAATCTAGGTGTCCAATGCTTTTGGTAGCTCTGACATTGTATTTTGAGAGCCGAAGTATTAGTGGCGAGTTTTGAAAGTTCTTATGTAGAGTTCTTGCAGGAAACGTGGGTTGTAGTATCTGACCCAAACCCCCTTTCTTGAGTTTTTTTTTTAAGCTCAAAAAGTACGTAATCGTCATATGTAAAGTCATAAAATACTCCAGCTCGTAGCTGGTGTTTTTATTATATGGGTGTGACGTTAGGAACCCTTACTTGATACTCTTAGGCTTTATTTATACCGAGGGCTATGCGGATTGTGATTTTTAGATCAGGGAAAGAGCAAATAGAGGTACAAAGGAATTATAGGGTGATGTAAAGGAGTTTAAACCTTGTTGATGCCAATTATGGAACAAAAACTGTCCTTAGAAATTATTGACAAATAGAAACAACTGTTAGAACGCAGGTAGAAGATGATTTTGAGGAGCGTTAGGTGTTCACAAAAATAAATATGCAAGCATCCGTTAGGTGCAACACCTGCACATTGAGGAGCATCTGCATCCGTCATACGAAAAGGTCGCATCTGCAACATACGCATGAACGTCATATAAAAGTGTTAGTGAGTTTTATGAGGGCGAGCTGGCGGGGTAGGAACAATTTATACATTATGGATGGATGTTGGGAGAGGATTTTGATATCGAGATCCCCCCCCCCGATCAAACACTAAAAATTATGGTGTTCATTAAGATGATGAGAAAGGTTATTGCAACCTTAAGCTCCTAGATCGAGAGAGAATTTATTGGAAGAGGATGAGGAAGGTTGGGACCTGATACCTCGGCACGGTAAACACAGCAAATGCCGCATGCAATATGATGTTTATCTTTTTATATACCTTTGGATGTGCAGGTATATAGGCCAAAGAGTTTGAGAGATAGGGGTAACCTCTCATGCGCTCGAGGAAGCGAAAGTAAAGTAGTCCAGATTCTTACCTAACTTTTATATGCATTAGATCATTGAACCTGCTTTTATGATAAATGAAATCGTTATAAAACATCTATGAAATAGAGTTATGGATTGATCACTCAAGTATTGTTCTTGATTAAAATTGTTAACTGTATATGTTAAACTGTCTGGATACACGACTAGTATGTGTGTGAAAGTTAACTATTTTAGGTTTGAACGCGGAGTCTCAGAGCCACTGTGAAGCGTACATTTGTTAATGAAAAATTGAAAGCTGATTTAAATTTGTTTCAGGACTGTAGAAAATTGGGTTCCTGAAAGCTAGATGATAATGAAGTGAGAGTAACGAAAGAGGTAAAAGTATATTGTTCGTTGACCGAACAGCTGAAAGATAAGGCAGGTTGAACACGCCCTGCGAGACAAAAATCACAGAGTTGTTGGCCGGTGTTGGAGAAGAAGTAAGATGTGTTAAGACTACTAGCTCATGATAATATGCTTGACTCGGAAAATAGTTGATTGCGAGCTGCTCTGAGGGCAAAAATGGGCATCCTCATAAATATGAAGTATTGTGGTATGTTACAATATGAGGTTAACAGAGTTAGAGGAGGCGCCATTTGAGCATAGCCAATGAATTATTAAAAAAGCAGTGGCTGATCGCTAGGACCCTAAAGATGGCGTCAACTTTGGATACCTAAATGGTAAATTGGGGAACTGCTTAGTGTAGGGGCCTGATCTTTGTTGAAATCGAAGATGGCTCTTACAACCGAGGAGTCACCTCTCCTCAAGTTGTAGCAATATATGGCTCTACCAGAGACTAATTAGTGACAATACTTTGCGTAGAGGCCCGAATGTGACTCGCTACGACCTCTGATGAGGTTTTTAACACTTATCCTATTAACTGATGAGTAATAATATAGATCGAGTACGTTTATAAGGTCTGGGTAAACAGCAAGGGTTGGAAAGAGATTTTTCTAACCCCTTCTTGGTTTCCTTCCCCTCTTTCTATTGTACAGAACATAAAAGAGACTGTTCCCAAGGTTGGCCAGGCAACATGATTACTTACTTTGTCTGGGTTTTTCCGGCGGCGACTTTATTACAGACATCCCTGTCACTATAGGCTGAGAGACCAATTATGCGCCCGTCTAATCCTCTGAGCTGATTGGCCAATCTCCTCACACTTTTGCTATTCTAACGTTCGGTCAGTCGAATGGTATCTGCTATTCTGTGGCTAATTCCATATCTCAAAAGTTTATCTGCTTCGTGCTGTTTTTCTACTACGATATAGTTCCTTGAGGGGCTTGCTTATGGTTCGAAATAGTCTTCGATCTGTTCGAGTAGAATCGAAGTAGACTTGAGTGAGGCGTTTCCGAAGGCTGCGAGTAGGTTACCCTATTATTGCGAAACCAAGTTGGAGGGCTGTCTTTGAAGGCTAAAAGAATCTTGATGAAGTTTGTGTAGAAAAGTCACCATGAGTCTGCGATGGAAGACTCACGGCATTGTTGGCACACCTGAGAGATTCATGACGGTTATGGAAAGCACAAATAAACGGTCTTTGGATAAAATGGGTATAGAAGAAACACTGTCAAAAATCAGAAGTTATCCTAATGAGCCAAAGTAAAAATTGTAAA
>JACGCM010002178.1:0-24274 GCA_014058105.1 Kingdonia uniflora | reverse complement strand
TTTAGGGTGATTGTGTTATGAAAACAATAATTACAAAGAAGTTTATGTAGAATTTGTTTGACATTTGCAACTTCATGAAAGTGTAAATAATATAAATTATTAATAATAATAATGTTTCCATTACAAAGAAGTTTATGTAGAATTTGTTTGACATTTGCAACTTCATGAAGTGTAAATAATTATAATTATTAATAATAAAAATGTTGGAACATAAATATTGCAAAATAGTTTTTGATCATCCAAAACTATCCTTTCGAAGCATACGTGAATGAATCGTAATGTTTCTTTGAAATTAGAAGAAATTTTCAAAATAGTCTAAAACATCTTTCCAAGCAATGCATGATCTACACACCGTTACCCACATTTTACAAAGCCGAAAATACGTTTATCTTATGATAAAACCTCAAAATCGAAATGTAAATTATACAAAACTTGTAACCATAGTGCATGGTCGGATGGAAAAGTAGGAGAAGAGTGTAAAAACGAGCTGTTAAGCTCCCATAAAATGTATCCAAAATGATTATTCCCACTATCTTATGATTATGAAACTGCCGTCTCTTGCAGGTTTTCCTGAACATACCTGCAAAATATCCCTTTCCGCTGTGGTGGTCTTGGCATGTAACTTGAGCAAGGAAGTTATTTGCTTGTCATTCAACTTTTTTGTGTATCTCTGTCCTCAACAATCTTACAGGCCTGCAGCAAGGAAACTTCAGAATCTCAAATCATGGGAGAGAAGTATGAAGCTTCAAACACATAATATATTTGAAAGGTATGATACGCACCTCCATTGGCAAATAATTTGCCTTCTTTTGATTTCCTACTTGAAGACAAGGAAGATGGGTATGCTGAATAGTGTACCCATATATTTCTTGAAAATACTCCACAACTGATTTCATATTCATTTCTTCATCAACTGGAAAACTGCCATAATATATTTTTTAGTGTAAGGATATCAAAGGAACATATTAAATAATAAAAAATAAAAGAAACAAACAGATAATCCCCCACATGAGCTCCTAGTCGGTTGTGAAGTCAACCCTGAAACACGATATTTTCGTCGTACATTTCCCTGTGTGTAACTTCAACTTTGACACCTCTGAGAGATTTTTTAACCTGCTCAAGATTGATAATAAAAATAAAAAATAAAAAAACAAGCCTTACTTTCCTCAATTTTACAAAAATTGAGTGGACAGTTTATCAGCATAAACACATACCTTGACATAATCCGCATCAGATAATGGCCTCGACAAGATGTCTCTGCCAAGAACTTGAGCTACAAACTCAATTACAGGGAGTGGTTCAATAAAAGCGGTTGAAGCCATATCTGCAAAAAGAGTTACAAGAGAAGATTGTCCATTTGAATAAACATTTAGAATGCTATATCAATAAACAACATAAGAACTAACACAGAGAATGAAGTAGAACAACAAATACCAATATTCAAAGACAGTCCCATCTGAGTGGTCTTAAACTCTGATAAAAACCGCACCATGATGTAACCCATCACCCATCGTTGTGGCTTTCTAATATCAGGGAATAAAAGGATTTCGCTACCGATACATGCCTGTAAATAGGAGGAAAATAAATTATACTTTGATAAAACAATGGGTTTTACGACGAATGTTCAAGACTTTCTTTTAGAAGACAACAGTATTACATCTTGAGAGTATTGACTAGTCGCAATACAAGAATATTATCTTATAAGCAAAGAAATAAGAATTAAGAAAGTGCACCTTTGGTTAGACATTTCTCTTAATACAATGTCAAGAACCTGTAGAGTATTGCGGGGGGCATCAGCTTGTTTTCCAGCAAGAAATTCACGCAAGTAGTGCAGGTTGGAACGAGCTACAAGCTTGATTGCCACGCGGAAATGTCGCTCTCTGGTTGCAAGTATTTAAGATAATGCCAATAAATTCATATATTCTATGGTAAGCTAGACCAACATAGATCACAATCTAAACTGGAGAAATTTTTCGAAAGATATTAAGAATTCAATTAATGAAAGGAGCATAACATTATTAGTAAGTCTCTAAGCCAATATTGTGGAACCACCCTTGCAGTACCAATACATAGATTTTATCATTTTAATCATCTAAAATTTTAGGGCGAAATAATGAACAGACATGGAAGAAGGATCATGAACAACATACCTTGTAATACCAGTTCCGTCATCTTCCTCAACTAAAGTTACGCAGAACTCCTTCGACGTAAAAGGAGGCAATCCCACTGTGTATAGGCCCTTCCTCCCATCATAAACAGGAAGCCTCATGCCCAGATCACTCTCTCTATAAACTTTTATCAACTGAGCAATGATAGCTCTATTCACACTTCGAGATGTCACCTCGGGGACAATCGTAACCTACCGTATAAACACGAGATAGACTTTAAGTGCCACAAACAATTACACTATATTCTCCTTGATATTAAAAAATACCAACAACAAAAAAACTATCGCATTTGTTCTACATCATAATGATTGAAGTCCTTATCGGGTAATTCAGCAAGGAAATGGTTGGCTTTAACAATGCACTTGGTACCCAATTTGCCATAACCAGGCCTCCTTTGGAACGTTAAACCTTTACTTGAAACTGGAGGTCCCACAGGAAGATCTTCCTCGTCTTGTTTCGACACTTCCGCTAGAGAAACTTTAGCTCTACCTCTTCCCCTCCTTCTCCCTCTCTTCTTTGTATCTTGCAAGTAAACTGCGCAGTTCTCTAAAGTTTGTGAAGGGGAATTCTGGAGATTTGAAGAATTCTGCAGTGGTTTCCGGCAAACCATGTTTTCCTCTTGTGGGGGTTTCATCTGACAATGAGGCATTTTAGCAAGATAGACAAAGAAACCGCTAGGAAGAACAGTTATATGTAAAGAGTAGATTCATTTAACCTGCCCAGCAAAGATTTAAAGGGATTATGTCTATGTTGTATTGTTGCAACAAAAGTACAAACTTTTGAAATCTTCTGTAAAATTATGAATACATGTCTATATTAAATGACATTAATCATCACCAGGAACAAAAGCATTAATCAGAAAGAAAAAAACAGAGTCAGAGTAAAAGAGAGAGAGAGACGGAAAGGGGACCAGTTGCATGCAAAAGAAAGAATTATGAAGATGAACTATTAAAACAACAGGCTTTTGGAAAGTACCAACATGGCAATATTCACGTTTTCTTTTCCTCTCTGAGAAATTTCTAGAGAATATCGACTGAGTGTTTCAAAGTATGCTTTGAATATGAGAAAGCAAAGAAGAAGGTATGTAACGGCAACTAGGAGCTGAAGACAGATGAAGTTTGGGAGGAGAGAATATAGTCTTATCACAGACAGTTTTCTTGTGCAACTTCTGCTATTCTTTGTAAACAGTGACAAAAGTTGAGAAATAAAAAACTCAAGTAAACACCAACCACATTTGAAGATTAGAGAACCAAAACAGATAAAGAAAAAACTAAAAAGCATTAAGGCGAAACGTATGGTTTGTACTTAGTAGGAGATAAGATTTTCTACTGTATTCTTCTGAATGAGACTATAGGGACAAAGGGGATTGAATAAATTCCTGGAAACATGTACTTGGTACTGGTACTGAGAAGCACTATATATACAGTGTACATATATCTTTTTTATAAGCAATGTATAAATGTCCAAGGGGACATATTTCTGTCCCTTCCATTTCGAAATGTCCATTTTAAGTTGGGGTGGGGGCTCCCTACTAGGACATCCCTATTTGTTTTGTGTAACAGTAGTGTTCAGGGTTGGCCCTAGGAGGAACTCTTCTTTTTGCATTTTTTTTTCCCACATTTTTTTCAAATAATAGAGGGTTGTGCCTTACCCTCTACCAAGGATTTTAAAACTCTTTCACCCTCCCCTCAAATACCCAAACCCTACATTTGCCGGTTAGATTTGGGTATACGCTACAAATGAATCACCCACCGAGATTCTAACATATTATTCTGCATGACCAGCCACATAATCCCATGGCGAGATGTCCAATGGTAATTAAAACAATCGGAGATTCAACAATATTAGTTTGTGGCCGAATTTTCATGAAAGGAGATTTTCTATAGCCGAAGAAGGAAGGAAGGAAGAAAGAAAGCTCTTGGGAAGACAGGGAGGACAACCCAACGTAAAACTAGTGTAATCAAACTCAGATACAGGGCATTTATATTTACACACAAATATACGGCTCCTGCAATAATCTTGGATCAAGGCCCTAATATAAAATTAAACTAATTTGTGTACTAATAATAAACTATTTAGGATGTAATACTATTCGTCTATAATGTTTCCCAAAATCTTAATCTCATCCTCCCAACTCCCAATACCTCTTTTTATAGCACTCCTCCTTGAAACTAAGGGACAAAAACAGCATTTGTCTTTGAAACACATCCAAAACCCTTTGGGTTAGATATCCAGACAATAAAGGAATTTAGGGACGTAGGGTTCACTGAGCAGAAGCAAAATCAGAAGACTCAGTAGCTACTATCTACGGACTAGAGCAGTAGTCCAAGCACTTGTTACTCTGATTAAAAACCTTTATCAGACTAGTGAAAAAGTTTTACCCCTTTGAACACACAAGGTTTGATTGATAGCAATGGCTCATAGTTTAAATCTCTGTCTTATTTGTTCTTTTGTAAAGCAGATACATATATATATTTGCTACTGTGGTTTTGTAGGGTAGACTGTTTATAAGACAAATAGGGACATACATACTGCAATACATACAAGGGAGGGTTGAGGGGGACCTGACTACTGCACTGAACCAAGATGTTCAAACCAGATCACCACCACAATGCTAAAACGAAATTTGTGAGACTAACTTTCTTTGGTATCTTTTTGACCATTGAAGAAGAGGAGAATGTATGCATCACTATGGAACAAGGGTTCATTGGAGGCCATGGGGAAGCATTTTTCCCAGCCTCCCCTACATGACCAAGCAAAAAACATCAATTTCGATGATCATTCAGATCTCAACCCCTTGAACCACAACTCGTCTTAATGTATCCAAAATGTAGTACTTAAATTTCTTCTCGGGCTATCTAAGTTGTCTACCACTAAATACTAGACTCAATAATCAATATGTAACTCTCCCCTGACTCGCCCCATATATACATCCTAACTTGTACAGAACATGCTAGTATCCAATTGTACAGAACATGCTACAATTGAGATAAAACCTATTAGAGCACTAACTTGAATTCTAAGGTGTCACATGGTATTTTTGAGCTCCAACAACACCTCACTGACTTGGATTTTCAACTCAGGTTGAGTCTTGCTTTCCGAGACTCAACCTTGTTTTCTTACGTCGCGATTGGGCGCCCAAGTGTTAGGCGACTGTTTGTTTTCTAATCGGGCGCCCAATTATTATTTTTTCACAAAAAATTTAAATCGGATTGTTCTTTTTTAATATATAAATTCATATCGGGTGCCTAAGACTTGGGCACCCAATGAAAAAAAAAAAAAAAAAACGAGCACCAACAGTTAGGCGCCTGTTAAAAAAAAAACAATAAGCAAAATAATGTTCGAAGAAATAGAACCTCACCTACTTATTTAGTTTTTTTTTTTTTTTTTTTCTTCAACCACCAAGTGAGGGAGGCACTTCAGAAGATGCTCTTACCAAACTAGGTCAATGTCAACCGCGACCCCACTAATATTACCAAAATGGATTTAAGGCTCACATACTTATATCAAACCCATCCCTCCAAGCCCATTCCAACACATCATATTCCAATCTTCATTTACTCAACAACTTTGTACCAAAATCCACAACACGGTTTCACAAGTCAAGGTCAAAAAGTCATGACCCTTCACCTCAACAAGCTAAAAAACAAACACGTGTCACAAAAAAACAACCTTTACATCACAAACCCACAAAACTAAACCCAGCTACTACAACAAGTCTACAACAATACAACACAATGTCACAATGTATTCGACAAAATGCCAAAACGAAACGCCAAACCAAATATCATCCATCTTCTTCTCTCCTCACTCAACTACCCATCACGTGTGAGTAATAAATACAGTGTGGGAGAAGAGAATAAAATCAGAAGATATGGTTGAAAACTCCAGACTTAGCAATCATAAGAAAGATAGAGAGAGAGAGAGAGAGGGAAAAACTTTTCCTTTACGCAACGCCGTTGGCAATTAAAGAACAACAACCGTACTCCCGTTGAAAATGAGGACTAGTGTTTAATGTCGACGACCTCTCTCTCTCTCTCTCTCTCAAGTACAACAACAACGGTAACTTCAGATCTATACTCTGCTAAACCCTAAAAATCCAAAAAAAAAATAGATAAAGAAACGAACCTGGAGTTGAGCTTTGTGAAATCACAGTTGATCAGCAAACGAAGACTGGATGTATTTGTTTCTGTTGCAAAAAAATAATAGCTTTCGAGAAAAAGGAAACTTTAAATGTAGTAAAGCTTATTATTATTAATAAAGCATAGAGAGCATGAGTTGATAAATTATATATATACAAAACTTTGCAAGTAAAAAGTTGAGAGATTCCTTACGGAGCAATGCTTTATGTGTCTATCTCTCTCTCTCTCTCTGCAAAACTTCCACTATAATGTTCAAGGGAAATAAAGGGATAATGGGAGAGAGGAATGTACTGTGTGTGTGTGTGTGTCAGATTTACGGTAGAGAAGTAAGACGGAACTCCGACGTGACAGACTAGTGGCAGAGAATGTCTGAGAGCGATAGCTCAGCTCAGCTCAGCTCAGCCTTTGAAAAAGGCGCGCGAGGGCGCTGGGTTCGAGGTTTTCCTTTTCTTTACTATACTTTACTTTGACAGCGACGGGAAAATAAATACACAAACGGGGGACGGGGGGGGGGGGAAGTTTTCTTGATTCGATTAAGGCGGGTTTGGTTTGGTTTGGTTTGGTTTGGGTCCTAAATTTGAAGGACCACAAAGATTCGGATCCTTCGAACTTATAAACCCCAAAATCGTCTTGTTTTTGGACTGGATTAGATCGGAAATAAAAGTATTTAGAAATTTTTTGATTTTTTGATTTTTTTAATTAATATTACATTTCGATTCGATTCAATGTTTTCGAAAATCTGTAAATCATTCTAAATTCGTTTACGAAACAAAATTTGATTCGATTAAGGTGGGTTTGAGTCCTATATATATTTGAAGGACTACAAAGATTCGGATCTCTTCGACCTTATAAACCCCAAAATCGCCTTGGGCTGTTTTCGGAACGGAAAGGGAAGTATATATAAATTTTTTGATTTTTTTTCGAAATTAATATTGTATTTTGATCTAATCCGATTTTTTTTTGAAAATCCGAAAATCGTTTTAGATCCAAAATCAGAAGTTTCAAATAATATATTTGAAATAGTGAATATTTCGTGTTTTAAAATCAGTATTTTCAACCATTACACATATACTAGGTTACATGGTGTCATTATCATCATATCTACAGCTAACGAGAATAAACCATTAACTATAAAGAATATTATGAAAAATTGAATAAGAACATTCAATAATAGTCGACATAGTGTCTAAATTTGCATATTCAACCTCATATGATAACATGTCAAAACTAATACAAACTTAACGCAATACAACTTGCTCTGATGGACTGCCTGGGCAGTATACATATCAAATTAATCAAGTTTTTTCCGAAGCAGAGGCAATGTAACATAAGTCAATGGAAGCGAGAAATACAGCAAGTCGATATAAGGTCCGCCCTAAGTCAAAATAAATATACGTGGGATAGTCGTTAGGCGTTGGCTCTAGTTCAAATCAATCTCAATATCAACTAGCAGCAACGGATCTTGCCAGGGTTTGCCTACAAACACAAAATGAGACAAGTGGCTTGTAACTATTTACTCTACTGTATTACAACTTTTGCCGAGTTGTAATCTCACTCAGATCATCAATAAATAACTTCTTCTTTTTTAATAGTGTAAGGAGGTCGTGGTTTTTGACTTATTCACATGTTTATCACGCTATTCACACATTTGTCTTTAATCATTTTTCATTGCAATTATATATATTTGGTGTGAAAGGAGTAATCAGTACAAATAAGGCCATTACGAATCTACGATGGAGTTGCGAGCATATCCGCATCCCTAATCATATTCCTTTGAGAGTCCATAATCATGTCCCTACACAAATCGCTTAAACCCACATCTAATCCCACTCATATATTGGTCCCATGGGAAGAAAAGCAAAATCCATCCTATATATTAACAGTTCCATTCCAACAGGTTTTGAAATCTACATTTGGTAACCTTTATCAATAGGAAAAGTGTTTGCCTTTTAAAAGCCGCAAGATCCATCCTATATATTATTTTTTTTGCAAGTTTTGGGCATCTCTTAAAGTGCTTCACTACCTTGGAATCCAAGGTGCTACGTAGGATTCTCGACCTCTAAGTGCCTCAGTGACTTGAATTTGAGTCTCAAAAAGTAAGGTTCGGTATTGAGATTCAACCTTATTTTTTTACGTCGCAATTGGGTGTCTGTTTGTTTTCTAATCGGGCGTATAAGGTTTGGGCGCCCAATTGTTTGTTCGTTTTTTCACAAAAATTAAATCGGGCGCCTAAATCTTAGGCGCCCAAATTATTATTATTATTTTCAAAAATATTCAAATCAGGCGCCCAAGTCTTAGGCACCTAATGAAAAAAAAATTGAATTTGTATTTTTTTAAACCAAGTCAGTGAGACAATTTAGGGAGATGCTTTTATATTGTTGATTGTATTTTTAAATTCAATTTAAAATGTAAGATTGAAGAACTTAGAGCATCTCAAGGGTATGGGTTGGTTGTTTGACTTGTCAATTGTCCCAACCCACACTCAAACCTCCCAACAGTTGTTAATGACGTGGCGGTCTTTATTTTATAAAAAAATTGTTTAGTATGCGACGGACTTCTTTACTCCTCCACTACAATTATTCATCTCTTCTCACACCAATAAATAAATTTAATCTGCACGGTGTAATTTAGTTCGCACGGTGTTTAAACTCTGCTAATTTGTTCTTTTTTTCTTTTTTCAGTGAGTTCCTCACATCTGGTTGGGTTATGAAACCGCCGACTCAGCAACGCACACCCAAAATTTAAACTGCTTGAAGGGGAAAAGTGTAGGTTTTAATTTTTGACTGTGGGCTGACTAAAAATCACAACCCACACCCAAAATATCATCGGTTGGAGATGTTATTACAAGCATACCGATATTTAATTCTTTTGGTAGATTAGTGTGATGTATTTTATTGCTATTACTCTTGGAAAGCCACCTAATACAAAAACCACATTAAGTTCAACCAACAATTGCTAAAAAAAAAAGCCTCAAACACCAAACTCAACAAAACCACACCCAGTCGGAAATGTTCACATGATCCGGTTATTGTCTCAGGAATTTTTTTTCACCACTTAAAAAGTGCTAAATGCTGACTACTAAATGAAATTCAACAATCAAGTTTTCGTTGCTTACTGAAAACTGATGAACGAAGTGCTTAAGAAGGTGCTGAATAAGCCTAAACAATTACCCACTCAGCAAAAAAATTGCAGAGTGGAAAAACAAATACCCCTAACCTTGTTAGTAACTCGGAATTCGGGAATTATTCGGTTCGCAATAATACTTTTTTTTCATTTCGGTCATATGGGAATAATAGTACTTATATAATAAAAAATACGAGTTTTAAACGTTTTGTTGCAATTATCATCTTTTATTTTAATCCTCTCTCTCTCTATCTCTTCCCGCTCAAAACGACGAAATCTTTCCCTCCACATTACGAAAACTTGAATGTTGTAAGAGTTTCAGAAATGCCAGATTTCAGATCAAATCAAGGTGGAGATTCTCAAATCGTTTCAAATACAGGTGAAATTCAATTTACAGTTTGAATTTTAGAAATAATTTCGCTTTAATTTGTTTTTTAGGAATACATTCTATCATGATATATAATAATTCATGTTTTTTAGGTCTTAATTGTATGAAATTTCAGCTTTAATTTGATTTTTATGAATAAATTTGTTGATATTTATGTGAATTCATCAGCTTAGTTTGTGGTGGATTGAGCTTGTGTGATGTACATTTTGTAGGGGGTGGAGGGGTTTGTATGATGAGGAGCACATGGCGAGATGAACAACATCCATCCTTCATCCATTTCATTGTTTCGTTTCTTCGAGAAAACGCATTCCGGCTTAACTTCGTCAACATCAATCCTGTAAGTTTACTCTCTGCGAAGTTGCACGTTTTTTTGGCTTGTCACTAAAGCCTGTCAAATTGTGATTGTAGGATTTCATTTTCAACTGTGGGGGGCTTTCAGTAGCATTTGTTTTTGTGACGAATTGGGACTGCAGCATTAGTACACCAATCTTTAGCAGGTAGTTTTGCCGCTGTTGTTATTTCGATTGCTTTAGCTTAATTTAATTTAATTTAATTTAATTATATTGCTCAGAGTGCATAAGCTGAAGGGACAGTTTGGGCATCTCTATGTAGTTGTCACCCTCACAAATAGAGAGCAAAATGAATCATTCGTTCGCTCTTATTTCAAGTATGTATTCTGAAACTGTTTTCCCAAATGGATACATGGCTTTACGTGTCTTGAGGATAGTGATGTTTTGATGTTTTCGTTTTTTGTTGGTTAAGGCACGGAATGACACTTGGTAGGCCGATATTTGTCCCAGTTCAGGATTTAGAGATGGGATTTGAAAAGATCGTGAGGATTGCCCATGTTCGTGGAGGTAGGAATTTAATCACAGATATATTTGAAAAAGACGCAATAATGGCATTTGAAATCTTATTTTCTGATCTCTCTATATCTAGCCGCTAACACTCAAAATACGACACTTTCTTAAAAAACGTATTTTCTTAAAGTATAATTTTTCGACAAAAATAAAACATTTCAAAGGTTTGTGGAAGAAAATCATTTAAAATGTGGGGTTTTTTGCTATAAGTTTTCATCACATTCGAAGTTTTCTATCAAAAGTGCAACCAGAAAACTTTATTTCCACTGCCACATACAGGTCCGTTTTAACAAGTTTTGAAGTTGGGTTTTCTATGAAAATAAACTTTAGGCTCTTTTTAAAGATTTTTCCAAGGCTTACCCTTGCTATTCGGCGCTCAGAATTGCTCATCTGAAAAAACTAATCCTTACTGCAGTGTGTAAGCAGCAAGATGCAATCTCCAAGCTGAGGATTGAGGTTGGACGCATTTATCGCATTTTCTGCACGTATTAATAAAGGATAACATTGCATCTGAAACATGTAATTTATGCTTCTTAAGAGGGAGCATTCGGTGCAGGGGATGGATGTTTTCCTCAGAGTCCTCACTTCCATACCTGGGATCGACAATCACGATGCAAATGCGGTAAATTTTTTATCATGTTGCAACGTACTTATTATATACTTGTATCTTTGATTCATCTCTACACATGGAACCTGAGGTAGTCTTGATAAGATAATTGTTTTCATACCTGTACGGGTTCAAAACCTCAACTTGGGCCTCATCTAGTTCATATCCTTGATCATTATTCTACATTATCAGCGAACTGTAACCTATGGACATACTAAATTCATTTGGGAGTATTAATAACCGATGGTGGTAAACCATCCTAAAGTGAAAATATTGTGGAAGTTAGGTTTTGTAAAAACTGAGTACCTCCACACTATGACATACCAACTGTTTCTTATGTGACCAGATGTATATCAAGAAAGCAAGCTTCCTGAATGGCTCACCAATCGTTTTGTGTGTGTGTGTGTGATGATGGGAGTATTATAATAAGCTAACCAGCTATTCTAAGGGAAATTAAAAAATATATATTCAAAAACTGCTATCATTTATGATAATCTGTACAGCAGTTTGTGATTTTAGGGGTGAAGGGACAGGGTTGACCGTTAGGTGTTTTTTTATAAGAGGATGAGCTAGTTGCATGTTTACAAGTAAGGTTCTCCTTCCGCTGGTAAAGCTATGGCATCTGGATAATTCAAAATGTTTGTTTTTCCCCTGTCCTGGTGATACAGTGCAACACCAATATCTATATATTATGACTAATTTATGGATAATTATATGCAAGTTTCGAATTATTTTCTGTATATTACTTTGGTTAGTTTGTTGTCTTTATTCGTAACAAAATGTATAAGATTTGTGTTTGAGAGAATCTTACCACCAAGCTTGGTAGTAAAGAGTTCCATCATTTTGTGGTTTAGAACTAAATATGATACACGCTGTAATGCTACAAGACAGTGATGCATGGTTGTCGAATAAAGACAGATATTGTTGCATTATATTTAAATAAAGGATGAGATAGTTATATCTGTGTCCATGTCCTAGACTTTGGAAAAGTAGAGGAATCCTTCCCAGTTCCATGTATTGGTAAGTACTAATTAGGCACCCACAACTGCAAGGCTGCTGCAACAGCCGTATACTTGGAACAGAAACCTTAAAAAGAACAGGTTTTTTCTAACCGCAAAAGATATCTGTCAAGCAGTAAGTTAAAAGTCCCTAGTGGTGGTTAGTTGTCGAACTGGTGAGCTTATTATGAATTTCAAACTTCATTGCACTTGTATACAGCATTTTCTGATAACAATCTGATATTGGTGCATTTATAAAATTTGGTTGCTATACTGGTCTGTAAAGATGAACTTTTATCTACTTATTGAGGTTTGCCTGAAGTTCCTCAGGGATTAATACTACCTTAGCTGTCTTTTTTGTTCAGCTTAGTCAAGCAATCGGATCTATTGAAGCAATATCCAGAGCATCAAAAGAACATATTTTGGAGAAGACAGACCTTTCAGGAGAGAAGGCAGAGATTATTACAAAATTTTTCAGAGACCCGGAGTACTATCTCGGCCCCAAAATTAATTGATCTGACAAATGGGTGAGGAATCTTGTATTCATTCAGTGCTTAAGGAAATGCCATATCTTATCACCTTTTTACTTTACATTGTTTTTGTTTAAGAACTTTTCTTTGTTTATGTTTTGGTATTTGACTGAAGTAGTAATTGGGATTTCAAGCATGAAATAATATGAACGAACTAGTATTACAATCAAATGTATATTAAGGCAAAATTTATAGTTCACAACTAGTTTTAATCTTGGCTGCATTATATGCTTACAAAATATATGGCAACAGTTACTTAGGAACAAATCTTTCTTTAATCTCTGCATAGCTGCTCTTAAATTATTTGAGTTCAACATAAGTCTAAAACCTGATTGATCTCTCTTCTCTCACTAGAGCAGCTTATCAAAAGATTGTTCAATCGAACAATCCTAACCCTATAAATAAACACTAAGACTGGTCTGAAGAGTAAAAATTGCTGTCAATAAATTGAAGAATGCCGAATTCACAAACTTCTTATTTGAATTTTTTGAAAAAAAATTCATTAGGATAGAATCTAGGGAAAGAGATTTTAGATAGGTAACCTAGAGATGAAATTTCGCTGGTAGAATTTAAAGAGATTATCTAGAGAGAAATATCGGTTGAGAAACTGGGGTTGAGAAATTTTTTAAAGACAAAGCATGGGCGTAGGCTATGTAGTTAGAAAATCAAGATGTATAATGGTTTCTGCAACGTATGTATGGGTCTTTTGAAGCATGTATGTTATCGTTCTTTATAAGCAAGTTATTTTGTGCAGGTGACTGAAGAAAAATACATTTAGGAGGTCGCTATACTTGAATGGTGTCTAGTATTTTGTGCCAGTGTAATACTCTTGAGGGATCATATAGCAACAATTTTCAGCAATGAACAATGCAGCAGAGGAGCCTGCAAACAACAGTGATATGACACTTAAGTTCACAAAAATCTTCGAGACGATTCTTGAAAAGGATTCAAATATTGTTCTCAACATTTTTGCTGCTTCATCAGTTAAGTAGCAGTAATGACGACAGAGTTGAAAAGAGTTTCTCCATCAACCTACAGAACTTTGTAAGTTGATTTCTAGTTAGTTACTTTATACAAGGGTTCTAAATGAGACTCCGACGTCCTAGTGTGTAGACATTACCACCTCCTAGCGTGTAGACATTACCACTACTTTTTAGGCGTTTATGTTCGTGCCTAAAACTACCATAATTTTCACATAATAGAATCCCCCCACAATAGGGCTCGTGCAATAGCCCGCAAACCACACGAACTGGGCAAGCTGACACAAGACCGACAATCCATACCAACCTCAAAGGCTCTAACCCTGTCAGTGGTATGTTTGTTTCACACCATCAACCACCCGTGATTTCAACCTCAGTATAAATAAAAACTTACAGAGATCCAAAGTCCAGCTTTATCTAAAAATTTGTCCCAAAAGCCAGCCCATAAGCAGTAGGGTGACTTTGCCAACGTGGTATCTGAGCCATTTGTCCCAAACTCCAGCTCTTACTAAGGGTAACTTGCCATCTCACAGCAATAGGGTGATTTCGCCAACATGGCACCCAATTTCTCAAACAAACTCACTCTAATGGTTGATTCAGAGACCCCCGCAGGGTGATTTCTACTTTTTTCAATGCCTCGGCAAAATAGACACCTCAGATTAACATGCGTCACAAGTTTCAATGGTTTACGATGTGTGATTTTATTTATTTATTTTTAACCGCGCTGTATTATTACAAAATAGTTGTGGTAGTGAGTTATCACAAAACTTGGAACCAATGCCTAGTTCATCGAATGAACCTCGTCAGGTGACTAATAGTTGAGGAAGATTACGTTACTTATTGGCAGTCCCGGCTGCGTTACTAGTTTTCATACTTGGGATAGTACTATGTTTCATTTGGGATCCTACGATTGCTAAGGACTTAAAATTCGGTCCGTCGAAGATTCATATTGTGAGAATCAGTTGGGGAGGATTGGAAGATTGGATTCGTCCGAGCTGCAATCCCTCAAATACCTCTCTCGGTTCTCAACCCCGTGATCGCGGTTTGTAAACTGTCTGGCGATCTTTTCCCTCAGCGGGAGGAAATATCAGCCACCGCGGAGTGGCACCTCGGTACTATTACTAGGGGTTGGGAAGTTGATATTAGGCCTTGTTTTCGGAAACTCGTTTGTGATGATATTGGGGGAGTTTCCAATTGAGATATTGGGAGTACTTTTATTGTTCTCTGGGATTGAATTGGCGATGGCCGCGAGGGATATGGGGAGCAAAGAGGAGTCTTTTGTTATGTTGATTTGTGCTGCGGTTTCTTTAACAGGGTCAAGTGCGGCTTTAGGATTTGGGTGTGGGATCTTGGTGTTTTTGGTTGTGAAGTTGAGAAAGATGGATTGCTCTCTAGGGGTTTGGGGATGTAAATCTAGTGAGAAGACCCAAAGCTAAATTGAACCCTTGAAGCAGATCTTTTCGTTGATCCAATTTCAGCATTTCCACCAAGATTGTAGTACTTATTGTTATCTATAATTTTAGACCATTAGACCATTAGACCATCTCTGTGCATAGGAGCTATTTGCTAAGTGGTGCTAATGTCAATAATGCTAATAGTGCAATATCTTTCCTCATATTAGTCGTTCCCATCTTGATCGAAGAAGCGAGGAGCACTTTCAAAAAATATTGATCCGTCCCCATTGTAATCGAAGTTGCATTTTTTTCTTTTCTTTTTGGAGTGTAAAAAGGACTATTCTCCATTTTATTGGGCAAAGAAAAAAATAAAAATAAATAACTCGAGAAACTTGAAGAATAAGTCTACAGGAATGAGGGGGTTAGGTATCTGGGTTCTTCATGGTAGGATTGTCAATGGACCAGATTGGACTAGGATTTGCTATAATTCTAGTTCGATCTGTTAAGAAATACCCTAAGTCCTAACCCGATATGAATCTTATAGGACCATTAAACTGTGGATCATAACCCGGTCCGTTAGTAATTTGGTTAATCCTAACGCGGTCTGAACCAATCCTTTAACTAAAAAAGACGTTTCTAAGCAGGTGAAATCTTAAAAGAATCGTTATATGAAAATCAATTTTTTTACGAACATTCGTTCTAAGCAAACCTAAACCTCAGTTCACACTTAAATATTTTCTTCTTTGGCTTTTATGGCGTTGCAAGAAACAAAAGAGAAGAAAAAAAAATCCCTTTTGGTTTAAGAAGAGAAAAAAAAAACTCAATTTTGGGCCATGGGTTACTATTTAGAGACAAATTAACCTTATTTATTAAAAAATAATTATAATATTGACACCCGTAAAATGTATCCTTAACGGATCAAATCTTTAGCTGATCGGATTGAGGTGGATCCTTATCCAATCCGTTAGCTTATAGGACCGAACCTTAACAGACTGGGTTTCCTTATGGATCTAAAAACTAGTTCTAAACCTTTATTAACAGATCGGATTGGACCAAATTACGGATTTAGTCCTTACCACCGGTATGCCTAGTTTGGCATGCCAGTACCACGATGCCATGCACCCTGATCCAGATTCTTGTACAAAAAAATGATCTATGTGACGTCTTTACTTATCAAAGGTTGACAAATATGGCTTCAAGCTCTCAAATGGATAATCAGGCATCAGGGCTGGCTTGAGGTTTATAGGGCCCAAGGCGAGGTCCAAAAATGAGTACTCCGAGGGAAATTAACAAAAGTAGGAATTGAACCTCGGCCTTAAGATTTAGTCTAGACACCTCTAACCATTAAGCTATCCTATATAATTATAAAAAATAGGGGCCTTTTTGTATACACTGTTTTGGGTAAAATTTTAGGACCCATAGGTGATCGCCTCTTGCGCCTATAGCCAGGGTCAGGCCTGTCGGCATGATAGTTTTCCATCATCGAACTCTCGAAATATATTCTTTTACGACAACGTGTGACGACTCGACTACAAAATTAAAAAAAAATCGAGTTTATGATTGAATGCTTACACATTCCCCGTTGCAGAGCAGACCCCGCTATTCTTACCATAAGGCCATTTAGGTGGCGTGGCGCCTTAGTCTCCCTGAAAAATTAAAGGCCCTACAAATTTACTATGTAAGGATTAAATAAAATGGGGTTAATATATTACCGTTAATACATTCAACAATTTTTATTTTTGGATGATGGGGCATATTTTAACTAGTTTTTTTCTAACTTGATAAGTATTCACTTGTAAATTTCAAGTACCTTAAAATTCTAAGGTAAACCATAAATCGATTTGGCAAACTGCAAGATAACAATGATTATTGAATGTTGATTACAATTTTTACATCCCATAAAACATAATATAAGATGGGAAACGCTCACTTGTTCATATGAAAACGGCTCCCAATTTGCTCTTTGGCAAGAGATGGAAGCTTATGTTATCAAAAAATTATTGTATACTTATTACATGTAAATTGGTGGGTTCCTTACGCTTAAAAGTTGATAACTTGTATATTCGTTTACTCTAGCTAACTTATTCTTTGCTCTTTTACCATTTCAAATTGCTCGAGTAAAAAATGTGTCTTTACGTAAATTTAGAGTATCGATTTTATTGGCTTGAACCTGGATCTAGAAAGGCATTCTCAAGGCTCGAAACAGTTTTTGGCCAGACCTCTGTTGGCACATTGGCAATAGAGAAAGCGTGGATTATTGGCTTGAACCTTGGATACCTGACATTCGGTTTGGTTGTCCGGCTGGCCCAGTTCCGTTCAATTGCTCTTGCATTCGGGTGACGGACCTCATTAACCTCAATTGTCGTACCTGGAATGAGGCTCATCCAATCCATTTTCCATCAGGATATTGCCGACCTCATCATGAGTTTACCGCTCAGCAGAGCCCCCGCACTGGACATCCTTCGATGGAAACCGGAAGAGAATGGAATTCTTACAGTGAAGTCGGCGCACAACTCCTCCATCCTTGGCCTCAATAAGGAAGATGCAGGGACCAACACTAGTAATCAAGATGAGTCTTCATGGGAACACATTTGGATGTTGGCAGTGCCTCCTCGTATGCAGCTCTTCCTTTGGAAAGCTATACAGGATGGGATCCTAACTAAATACAATCTGTGGCATGGTAATGGTGACTGAGATCCGATTTGCCCGCGATGTGGCGTTGAAAATGAAACCACTTCTTACGCCCTTTTCTTCTGCTATGAAAACCATGAGTTCTGGTACAAATCCACCCTGGCCCTGGATTTTCGAAGCTTGCCTTACACTGACTCGGTGCGCAAGATGTTGGATTTTTTCAAAATCCTTTGTTAGGCCTTGGGCTTGAGCTTGAGCTTGGGTATGGGATTGGGCCTCATTAAAACTTGGTCTTTCTTCTTATGCACTCAACGACTATTATTCAGGAAGACAACTTCTTCACGAACACGTACTCCATCAAACTAAAAGATAGGAAAAGAGCCGTTGTCTCTTCATTATATAAACCTTCCCTTTCACCACCGAAAGCACATAACAAAATTAAAATACTGTTCATCGTCTCCTCTATTTCTCTCTCTCTATACGGTTTAAACTTTGAGGTGCAAAACCTTTGATCTTTTTACGTAGACTTCCCCTGAGTGAAGCTGTTGTATACTTATGCTCGTTGTATCTTAGGAGAGTACGTGAGATACTCTTTAAAGAGAGTGAGACCCACGCTTCGGGATACTCCGACTAATTCTTGCGCTTGTTGTTACCCTGTTCAGTTCATATTGATGTTGTAATCAAGATTCAATTGTTGCTGTAATTGAGTTTCATATATTGCTGCTAGCTGCTCTTCCTTAGTTGCTGCTGCTTGTTGCTCTGAAACTGTTTTGATCGAGGAACTAGCTGCTGCCGTTCATGAGTTGAGTTGCTGCCGTTTCTGACTTCAGCTGCTGTTGTTGTTACTTGTTTTGCTGTTCCAAACAATAGTTCTTCTTGATGATACAAAAAAACTACTCCTTGCTGTTTGTAATACTTGTTACTTGCTACTGCTGCTGTTGTTTCTGAACGGAGTGATACTAGTCGCTGTTTTGTTTCCCGCCGGAGTTATATTTGCTGTAGTTGGTTACCGGTTCAGAGTACTGTTGCTGCAACAAATACACTTTGGGAAAGCTATTTACAGGTTCTTAAGATTTTCTTTTAACACAACACCATCCAGCAATGCCTTCAGCTCCAAGGAGGCAAAACGCCATTTCTCTCCTTCTGGAGCATCCTTAGTTCCATCATGTATATCATTTGGATCAGTAGGAATGAGCTCATCTTCGAGCATAAGCGGCAGAATCTTGAAGAAGCGCTGAAGAGAGCTCACAAACTCCTTATCGACCAATCCAGAATTGCTACCCCCGCCCCCAAGCCTCTCCGGCTCCCTCCTAGGGCCAGCGCAGGCTGGCATGTTGTCAATGTTGACGCCTCCTGGACTAATAACGATAGACCAGGTGGAACGGGTTTTATTATTAAATCTCATTTGTACAATATTTTAAGTGCAGGATACGATTCAGTTCGAGCATCTGACCCTGAAGAAGCTGAGGCGATCTCAGTGATCCGAGGGATGGAGGCAGCTAGCAGCTTGGGGCTCGATAGAGTCCTTATTTTGACCGACTGCCAGCGCCTGGTGAGTGCGTTTCGAGCTAGACCGGAGGATCTTTCTTGGGGGGCCCTCACTGTGGCCCTTGATATCGGAGCTCTTGCGGACAGTTTTCAGGGATTTTCTTTGGACTTTGTAGATAGGCGATGTAACTTTTGGCACATTTTCTTGCAGCCAGGGGCGCACTCTCCCCCTTTTATTTGCCTTGATCCCTCTGAGGCAGGCCATTTTGTAAACTCTGTTATCCCCAGCCACTAGGCCGGGTTTCTTTTTATATATTTCTTGTTTTGCTTAAAAAAAAAAAGAGTATCGATTTTATTCCCGGGAATTACTATATATATATATATATGACATACAAAAATTATCCAGAAGATACTGTACATTTAAAAAAGCCCAATTTTTGTGAGTTGGCCTTCCTCCCACGGAATAGCAGTTTGCCCTTTTCGCCCATAAGCTTCGCAACGCGGCCCAAGTTTAAAAATCCCAAAATTGATATTTCTGTAATAACGTTGCCTTTCCAGGGTTAAATACGTCTTTCTAAAGATATCAGACTTTGTGAGTTTAGTTTCAAAGTTGTTGTGAGGTCAACAAACAGGCAGGAGACACGTGGAGTAGGTTTATTGTTGATGACAGCATAATAACTAGCCGTTACAACACCAACCACTTGATTACGTGGCAACTAAAATTTAAAAAACAACAAGATTCGACCGTTGCACCTAACTAAACACTTTCATTTACCTCCTACTATCTTTGAAACTCAAACTCAGTTCTCTTTACTTCTGCGATCGTGTAAAAGTAGATCGGGATCATCAATGGCGACAATATTAGCGTTTACGGACGAAGAAATGGTTGTCGATGATGGCCTGGGTACCCGAAAGCTTATGGGAAGCTAAGTCGAGATCCTCAGCTCAATCCTTACACTCATGGACTCCTTTTACTTTTACTCCCTATGCTTTGCAGCATCAAGAGGTAAGATCAAAGTCTCGCCACTCTTAATTGTTCTTCTTTCTTTGGTTTGCGAAACATCATTGAATGATGATTGCCAATGTGACTAGAATTGAGATGTTCCATCTAATATGAAGATGTACTGATTGTTTAGCTTACTATTTACTACAACACAGAGTGATTAACTGCATCTCTGCGTGTTTGGAAAAAAGTGGGTGGTAATGGTAGATATCTTGATACCATAATTGTGATTATAGGATTTGATATGTTTTTGATATCGTGGGGTTTCATTAATATTGTAGACTTCAAGAGCGAAGGATTTAGATCAATTGTTCCCAATTCTAGACCCTGAAGCAAAACTGTCTATAAAGCCTAAACTTTATGCTAGTCTTTTGTGGAAGCAGCTTAACCATCTTGGGTGAGCACTTTAAAGTCGATCTCTAAGCTCCAAAGGCAAATCTATTAATTACTGAAATGTTATTGACAGGCTTCTTGGACATTTTCAGGAATGCTGGCTTTGACCCTGCGATCTTTCGGGTAGATTCATATGGCAATGTTCTGTATTACCATGCGGATTCTGCTTCTCCTCTTGCTTGGGATATTGATCACTGGTTTCCTTGCTCAAGTACTATACTTTGAAACCTTCTTTAATAATAATGCAATTAATTTCAGTTTGGGATTTGCTTAGCTGTGTGTTTAGGGCTCCTATACTTGTGTACCTGTGTTATTCTGTTTCTCATTGTTTAGGGTTTTAAACGATTTTCTTGTGTTTTGGGGAGTATAGGGGGAGGGCTAACTGTACCTAGTAATTTGAGGGTTCTGCAGTGGCAAGTATGCAAGAGAAAGCATAATAAGCTGGAGTTTCTTGTTCCATGGTGGGATTTTCAATTGGGTATCTCTGTAAACCAGTTTCTTTCAATGTTTGCTTCGTCAAATTCTGATTTCAGGTTAGTATCTTGTTTTCACTAATCAGACGCTACTAACTGCTGCACAAAGGGAAATGAGTTTCATATCAAAATTTCAAACTCTACAGGAATAGAGCATTCTCATTGTTATTCTCCGAAGGGGAGAATGAAGAACTGAATGATTCCCAAACGGTGAATTCACATGTGTTCCCCCAACCTTTTAAAGAGGCGAGACGGAAACTAGGCCTTGCTCCTGCCGCGATTGTTTTGTCTCGAAGAGAACCATATGATGCATCTACAGCTTTGAAGTCCATCGATCTCAATAGAAAATTGAGGCCTCACTCTCCTGCAAAAGGTAACTAGAAGACCGTCTGATGCAGTTCTTCTTTATGTTTGTTTTAGACGTAAAAGGTTAATATCTTCTTGTTTTAAACATCACAGCTTCAATGAAACCTTGGGTGATGGCAATGAGTCACTCTTCAAGTCAAATCAGACACCTCGACCGAGTATCTCAAAAGAAAATGATAACCCGAATACCAACCCATATCTGGCCATTGCCATGGCCAGAGATTCCCTAAGGCAGAAAGAAGAGATGCAACTGGAGATAGAAAAAATTGACGAAGAGTTGGATGGGCTTCAGCAGAAGAATGACACCGAAAGGATAGCTCTTCAAGACTTGGAGTTGGTGTTAATAAAGCGTAGGAGGAGGGCCGAGAAGTCACGGCGGCTGGCTGAGGCACAATCATCATATAAGGCTCTCCTAGAAAAGATGATTCGAGATGCGATGCACCAGTAAGATTCATTAAAACCATATTATATATATAATCACTCATTTGTTAGTAATCTTTATGAGTAGTAACGTTTATGTTCTCGTTTTCTATGTCACAGGAGTGTCCTTTATAAGGAGCAGCTTAGACTGAACCAAACTGCAGCAAGTGCTCTCATGGCAAGACTTGAAGCACAAAAAGCAATTTGCGATTCCTCTGAGCAAGATCTCCACAGAAAGTTTAAACATAGAGACGAGCTTGAGAAACAAATTAAGCCTTACTGGGATCAAACCAGGAAGAGATTGAGAGTGGACACTCCTCAACTTGAAGAGAGAGACAATAATAACAGACTCCTCTATTTGCCAGCAATCACGCCAAAGATCAAGGGTCTTCACAAGGAACTTAGAGTTTATTTAGAGGAAGAACAAAAGGCATCTGAAGCCGGCATTTCACCCACGGAAGAACAACACCAAGATATAAAAGAGGACGAAACTTGCTTAAGAAGTAACATCGTCCAGGACAATGGCAAAGAATGGCGTAAGCCTTGGATTTCACTCGAGAATGAAACAGCAATCATGAACAAGCTTAAGAGACTAGAGATTCAAGAAGGAAAAAAGAAGGTTAAGAGCACTCCTTGTTCAACTCTCCAAAGTCCGGAAAGGGAGCAGGAAGATGAAGAATATAGAAATCTGCAAGGGAAGGGGAACGTAGAGAAGTGGCTCGAAATGCTTTTAGAAGATACTAACGAAGACTTCTCCAGAAACGCAGCCTTACAGGAGAACACCAATGAAGAGGAGACGAGCAAGACTGATGAAATAATCGGAAAACTCAACTCCAGAAACCCTCAGAAGGAAGTAAGGATCTTGAAGTTTCCAACAATAGAACAAAATACGGGACTTGCTCCAGTTTATGAAGAAATCGATCCACCAAAGTTATCTGACAAAGCTAACGCAAGTCAGGTATGCAGTGTTGGCAAAGGTGTTGGAAGTAGAAGTAAGCGATTTGAAGCGAAGGAAAGAAGAGATAGGAGCGTAAAGGAGAATGGACTTGCAAGGTGTGAGAGCGCTAGGACGTTTAGGACAGCCCCATATTCTCCTTCAGTGATACTGGGAATGAAAAAGAGAGTCGATTGCATGGGGAAGAAGCCCATTGTTATTGGCTCCGACGAAGATCTTGATGAGAACAACTTCATCAAGTCCATCAAAAAAGCCGTGAAGATATGAGTCAGTCCCCCCCCACCCCCTGCATACATTCATATATATTTTTTTTCTTAAAATATTATGAGCCAAATTGGTTTGGAGTAAGTATTTACAGAACTTGTTCTATGTTATTGGATTTGTACGTAATAAGATTGGTTTGGTGTGTGATATAGAGAACATTAACTATATATTTTTTTACTACGATGATAGTCTAAGTCGACTGAAACCTATCCAGGGACAATCTATGATCAGTTCTCTCATTCCAGGTTTTGTATGTCCTTTGCCAGAACTCGGTCTCTTTCAAAGCTCGAATGTCGAGTACAAACTACAGGCGAACAATCGATGAACCTATTTTGACAACTCAAATTCAACGTGCAGATACGGAACTGTATTGGACAACCTGTATTGAGTATTGACAACACGTTCAACGTGCAGATACCGAACTGGGGGTCTCCGGATATCTCGGAAGGGTCCAGTGTCTGTATAACATCGTTGACTGAGAAATATGTCTGGCGTATCGCTTTCGGCTGCACATGTGACGGTGCCTAAGTGGACCGCCTGCCGACCTGTCCACGATCTTGTGCTTAAGTGGACCGCCTGCCCAACCTGTCCACGATCGTGCAATGTGGTCCTATATCACATGTTTGGCGTCCGAAAATTATACGGCCAAAATATCGTTTATTTCTCAATGGATTAATAACAAGATGAACCCTAAGAGGGGTTAAATCCACCCTAATTATCACATGGATATAATTTAGAAAATGGTAAATATACAAAAGAACTATTATGATTCATTTGTTGCCGGTGGTGACGGTGTTGTTGTCACTGTTGTTTGCGGTATCGCTTGCCAAGCTGAAGCCGCAATGAGCGGCCGACTATGCCATCCAAGTGTCAAACACCCTTCTTTCTCCTCGACACAATACCCTTCGGCCGAAAACAATGTCAACAACATACTCGCTTGCTTAAACGCATTCGACCCAAGATGTAACGGGCTAAACCCGGCTTGTCCAAGCCGTTCCCTCCACTTAGCCAATGGTTCGTGTCGCTCTACTCGAGTCGAACCTTCGCAACACACAACATTACATATTTCCCTTTGTATGTAGAGCTCGGCC